>JAUMJJ010000631.1:0-94613 GCA_033556795.1 Tapera naevia | reverse complement strand
CCTCCCCCCCCCCTCCCAGCGCGGGGCGTTCCGCAGGCCCCGCCCCCTGCGCCTGCGCGGGACGCGCGGGGCGGGAGCGCGGAAAGAGGAGCGGGGGGGGGGGGGGGGCGGTGCGAGGAGGCGGGGGCGGCTGCGCGGGGAGAGCGCAGGGTTCTCCCTTCCCTCCCCCCCCGCCTTTTCGCGGGGGGATGGTGCGGTCCGGCGGCGCGCGGCGCTGAGCGCGGCGGAAGGGGCGGGGGCGGAGCGCGGGGAGCGGCGCGCGCGCGGCGCGGCGGAGCGGGGGGGGGAAAGCGGCGGCGGCGGCGGCGGCGGCCGAGGGGGGGGGGGGCGGGGGGGGCGGCGGCGGCGGCGACGGCGGCGGCGGTTCCTCGGCCCGCGCAGCATGGTCCGGGAAACCAGGCACCTCTGGGTGGGCAACCTGCCCGAGAACGTGCGGGAGGAGAAGATCATCGAGCACTTCAAACGGTGAGCGGAGGGTGGGCGGGGGGGGGGGGGGAGGGACACACCGACACACCGACACACACAGACACACCGACCCGCCGTGAGCCCCGCGGACACCATCACCCTCCTGAACCCCCCCCCCCCCCCCCGTGGAGCCCTCGTGGTCACTGAGGACACCCCCTCCCCCGTTAAATCCCCGCCAACCCCTTGATCCCCGCCAACCCCTCGTGATCACCGTGAGACCCCCGTGGTCCCCTGAACCCCCTCCGTGTTCTCCGTAAGCCCTTGTAATCCTTGTGAAACCCCCCCCCCCCCCCGGGGGCTCCCTGTTGTGATCCCTTTGAACCTCTGTGAAGTTCCATGAAACCCCCGTGAACGCATTTGCTCCCCCGTGGACCCCCTTGAATGACCGTGATCCCCGGGAGCTCCTGGGATCCCCCCTGAACCCTCTTGAATCGCCGCGATTCTCCTGAACCCCGGGAGCTCCCGTGATACCCCTGAACCCACCCGAATCCCCGTGAACCCCCCGAATTGCCTTGAATCCCCGTGGTCCTCGTGAACCCTGTGAGCCCCCGTGATCCCCATCATTCCCCTGACCCCCCGTGTTCCCCCCCGTGATCCCCATCATCCCCCTGACCCCCCGTGTTCCCCCCCGTGTTCCCCCCCGTGATCCCCATCATCCCCCTGACCCCCCGTGTTCCCCCCCGTGATCCCCATCATCCCCCTGATCCCCCGTGTTCCCCCCCGACCCCTGTGAGCCCCATCATCCCCCTGACCCCCCGTGTTTCCCCCCGAACCCTGTGGTCCCCCGTGTCCCCCCCCGTGATCCCCATCACCCCCGTGTTCCCCCCCGTGATCCCCATCATCTCCCTGACCCCCGTGTTCCCCCCCGACCCCTGTGAGCCCCATCATCCCCCTGACCCCCCGTGTTCCCCCCCCGAACCCTGTGGTCCCCCGTGTTCCCCCCCGTGATCCCCATCACCCCCCGTGTTCCCCCCCGTGATCCCCATCATCTCCCTGACCCCCGTGTTCCCCCCCGAACCCTGTGAGCCCCCGTGATCCCCATCAGCCCCCCTGACCCCCCGTGTTCCCCAGCCGTGCCGCCGCCCCCCCTCGCCGCCGCTTTGCTCTCATTACTCAGCGTTCGGAGTTTGACCCTTTTCTCCCCCCTTTCCCCGTGTTCCCCTCCACCTGGAACCCCCCCCCCCATCCCCGGGGGTGCCACTCCGCAGCCGCGATTGTTGAGTCCCGAAAATGCCAGGAATCCAGGGAAAAAGAGCCCGGGAAGTGCTCTGGGCTCCTCCGTGCATTGTTTGGGTGTTTTGCTTGCAGGGATCAATCCTGCTCATAAGGAAGTAGAGGCTCTTTGCATGCTTGTGTGGGTTTTTTTTTTTTTCCTCTCTCTTCGCCTTTTCGTGCGAGGAGGGGGAAGAGGCTGCTCCCTCCCCTGCCTCAGCAACACCTTTTTGCTCGGGAAATGCTCTCGCACAAAGTTGGTGCCTGACATCCCACTCTGAAAGCTGTTTTTTTAGGAGAAAATAAAGCCCAAGTTGACTGTTGAGCTCACGGGTGTTTGATTCCCTCCAAAAAAACATATTGTGAAGCTTCCTTTAATCTTCCTGCGTTGGAAAAATGTCGGAGCGTCCTTAATAATGAGTCACCATGGGAAAAATAGATGTGGTGACACTGGGGAGGGGAGGGAAGGTCCCCACGGTCTGTGTCCCAGCTCCGCTGCAGAGGGACTGGGGGGACCCAGGGTTCTTATCTGTTGCCCGGTCTGAGCTGCAGCAGCAGAACCCGGTCTGGGCTGCACATTGGCACTTGGAAACTGCCCTGGTTTAGTTCACCTTTGCTTTTTCTCCCCCCCCGCCCCCCGGTTTATTTCACCTTTGCTGTTTTCACTCCCTGGTTTAATTCTCCTTTGCTGCTTCTTTCCCCTCGGTTTAATGCATTGTGGCTGTTTCTTCCCCCTTGATTTAATTCACCTTTGCTATTTCTTTCCCTCCCCTGGTTTCATTCATCGTTGCTGTTTCTTTTCCCCGGTTTGTTTTATTCACCTTTGTCATTTCTCTCCCCTCACCGAGTCCAGAATTGCCTCTCGGTCCCTGGGAGGGCTCAGGATGGTGGCTCTGTGTTGGGGGGCTCCCTCTTGTCCCCCCAGCCCGGTGCCGTATGGAGGCAGGGTTCTGGGAGCGAAAATGCGCGTGGGGTTGTTTGTGTGATTCCAGGCATAGATTGCTGGAGGAATAGGCACTCAGAAGTGGAAAATTGACATTCCTGGGTCTTATTTTGTCCAGTCCTCCTCTTTTTGTGAGATGTATTAAAGCAGGGAAAAAGTTGCTATGGTGCCGTTGCTTGGAGATGGATGGGAAAAAATGGCAGGCGTGGAATCGTTAATGACCTTTTTTTGGTTGTTTTTACCTTTGTGAGTTTCCATCGGAGGGCTGGGAAGGAGATTCAATCCCCCCTCATGTCTGTAATCGCTCCCTGTTCCTCCAACCTGATCTTTAACCGGGATTTGCCTGTTAGGGTGAGGCTGATCCCACGCCAGTAAACACGGTTAAAATGTGCTCCGAAACATCTGGCTGTGGGTGCTAATGCACAGCAGGAATGACTGAATCCCTTTTGGAGTGGAAAATACCGGGATATTTGTGGCAGTGGAGAGATCCCGGCTGGGTTTGGGGCTGGATTGTGTAGGTGCCGTAGGTGGACAATGGAGCAAGGCTTCCTTTGTATGCTGGTGGGAGCCTGGGGGAAGGGACACGTTACACAAGGATTGCATGGCGTGGGGGATGTATCCACAGGGAAAGCGGCTGCCTGAGCGCTGAGCTGGGATGTGGAAGGCTCCCTCCATGGAAAGGAGAATTTAGTTTGGAGAGAAAGTCTTTTCAGATGAATCTGGGCTTGGCAAAACCCAGTTCCCACCCATCCCCCAGCCTGGAATAGGGTGAAGAGCGTGCGGAGAGGCTGAGCCACAGGAGCAGGGAGAGAAACCAGGGAAATATCCCTGCAGATCTCAGCTCTGAGGGCTGGGAATGGTGTTACCCCTGAATCCTCTGTGCTTCAAGCATGTGTTTTTCCACTTTGTTTGGGAAATGCTGCCATTTCCACATTAAAGCTGGTGTACAGCGGTCCTGGCGGCATGGTCTCTGCTAGGGGCAAGTTTGGGAAACACAACCATTTTGTTTCTGAAGGAGCAGAAATGCCAGGAAGGCTCCCAAACCCTAAAACCAGCAGCCAAGCTCGATACGAGGGGCTGGTTATGTGGGAACCTCGCTGGGGATTGCAGCTTCCGTGGAATTCTTCCAAGGGAGGAATTCAGACCAAAGAGGTGTTTTGCAGAAACTGTAATGTTTCTTTTGCTGAAATGCTCTTGATTGGTTTTGTTCAGGGTGAATTGAAATAGCACTTCCGAGTGCTCTCAGATTAGGGAATGCTGGACCTGGCTTCTGTGAGCACTGCTGTTTTTTTTCCTTAAAAGCTCCTTTTATTTCCAATCTATTGTCTTGATATTAAGGGAGGTTGCAAAAGAATGTTTTTTGTGTGCATTTTCACAAGTTGCAATATTAGAGGCTCTCTGTTTTGTACCCAGACCCCTCCCTATTTAAAAACTTCTTCCCAGTGTGCTGTATTTTCTTTTAACTGAGCAATTACGGCATTCCCGAATACGAAAGCAGTCGGTGCCAGGATTGGAGGTCGGCTTTTTAGAATGGAATGAGCAGCGAATCCGTGTTAGGCTATGGGAGATGGGAGCTTGGCGCTCAGGGAAGCGGTGGTAGCGATCATTTGGGTTCACCTAATTAATGCTGTCTTGACTAGCAGGGAAAAAGTCATTCCCCATCATTGGAACAGATGCTCAGCAGCTTGCAGAACAAGGCGACTAAATATAGTAACAGTGTCCCCAGCACAAGGGCTGGCCTTCCATGGGTTTTCTCCTCCTTGTGTTTTCTTCCAGTTATCGGAAAGAACATGGCTTTGTCCCTTTATTGGTGTTTTAAAGGGCAAGGGGAGTTAAAGCCTCTTAATTGTGAGCTGTGTGGCTTGGGTGGGTTGTCTCCTCTTCAGAGGGGAATTCAGACGTTCAGAGAGGCAGCCAAGTCTGGAAGAAGCCCTGGGTTTCAGGAAGCAAACGTGCTCCTTCAGAATTGTTAGGAATAAGTTTGCAGATCAGAGCAGTCTCAGAGAAGACAAATAGTGGTTCAGGTTTCTGTTTGGAAAATGTGCTTTTCTGGCTTCAGTGCATTCCAGTTTCTGTGTTGAGGACATGTGCTGGGTACCTTCAGGAGAAGAGGTTTATATTTGCACGCAACAGCTCCGAGGAGCTGCTCTGCAAAGAACCAGCAATGTTTGTTTTCAGTAACTCATAGAAAACGTTTGGTCAGTTCACCAGCAAATGTTTTGGCGTGGTGGCTGGGAGTGTGAATTCAACCTGGGAACACAAAATCGCTGCCTGCTCTGCTCTGCGTGGCACTGTGGTGGAGTACGGTGGGGTGGAGGCGTTCAGGTGGGATCTAGGACGGATTGTGTGTGGGCAGAGTGGTGAGGGTGTGCTGACTGGAGGTGTGGAGGGAAGGAGAACCCTCTGGGGGTATTCAAGGTGATGGCTGGTAGGAGAGCCCCCCTCTGGAGCTTTTTCCCATGTCTGGCACCAGCAGGTCTCGTAGGGCCTTTCCACGGGAACAGGCTTGTGTTGGAAGTAGCAGTGTTCCAGTTCTTCTAGTAAAGTGTGTTCCTGGGCTTTTATTGCTCGTGATCGAATGATAGTGCTTGGAGATCATGTAGGATGCAAACATGCGGACTCTTGTACTGAATCAGAGAGATCTCTATCCAGGTGTGGTTTTATTTTGGGAAAATACAGAAGTGAGGTGACAGAATGAACCATTCCTGGTGTCTTCCTCAATTCGTATCACTTCTAAGTGTTGGTATTTTCACAGATTAGGTCCTGACCTTTTCAATTCAGGGCCTTTGAAGGGAGGGGAAAGGTAAAATTCATGCCCATGTGTTGCCAAAGTGAAGTGTGGAACATTGGGCAGTGTTGGAGTTGTTTGTGCTGTTTTACACATACCTCCAGTGAGGTAATCTCAGTTCATACCGTCATAGATGGTGGGAGGACATGTGGTTGGGGGATTAGGGCAAGGGGATTAAATTAACTGCCCAGAATCAGAAAGGAAAGAAGAGCGTGGAAGGTGTGGGACAAGTCCTGCTTGAGTCCTGGTCGGCCTTAGTGAAAGTTGGCCTTGCAGTGGTGTGGGTTCATCAGTCATGTGGCTCATTGGGGAGGTCTTGGTTCTGGAGGTGGCTCCTGTCTTAGCGTTTGGCTGGGTCCCCTTTAATAATTCTGTCCCTGTTGCCATCAGGCAGCCGAGGCATCGCCTCCACGCTGTGCCCGTGGTGATACCCGCAGTGTTTGTCCGCAGCCGCCTGCTTCACGATGAGGACGGGGAGGCCCTGGCCCAGATTGCCCAGAGAGGTGGTGGCTGCCCCATCCCTAGAGGTGTTCGAGACCAGGTTGGATGGGGCTTGGAGCCCCCTGATCCAGTGGGAGATGTCCCTGCCCATGGCAGGGGGCTGGAACTGGATGGGCTTTTTTTCCCAAGACCGAGTCATGAGAAGGATGGCTCCTCAGCAGTTTACAACTCACGAATCCTCCAGCTGCTCCAGACTCTGCTCCTTGCATGCTCTTGTGGTGGCAGCTTGTTGACGCCGTGCTGGCCAAGGAAATGCCTGTGTAATTATTTCAAAGAAACTTAATGAAAAGCCGCAAAGAGCGTGGATTTGTCCTAAGCTGCTGTGACGTGGTTTTATATGTTGAGCCGTGTTAGCAAGATAAGTTGGTGTCACTGGGTTACAGAATTCTGTCATCCTCCGAGCCTTTCTGGTGGTGGTTCTTCTCTGAAGTTTCTTCAAAGGTCCTGGCTGGATGTGTTTGTAATTTGAAAGGAGCAGCTTCTGTTGTCACACTGAGCTGCTCCAAAGTGGCATTGCCTTCTGGTATTTCTTATCCTTGCTCTGAATTCCTTTGGTACAATGGCACAGTAATCCTAGTGCCACATCTTGGAGTCAACTAGGAAGCAGGCTCGCCTGTTGAGAGCTTCCTAGTCCTCGCGAGGCTTATGGAGGTATTAAATCCATTCATCAGTTTAGAACAGGGAACGAGAAAAGGCTTGAATATTTTTTAATAGCCTCGTTGGCTGCTGTTTTGTCCTCCTTGCTTTTCCTAGGACAGAAAGTCATGCCAAGCTCTCCAGCAAATGACCTTATTGCTGTCTTAAGGTGTGTCCAAAATTAGGTCCTTGTTTTTGCTGAGGGCAGGAGGTGCTAGCTGGCTTTTCATAAAAGGGGAAGTAAATACCAAAATGAAGAGAGGGCAGGAGGCAGATGTGGGATGAGTTGTGAGTCAGGAAGGACCTGGGGCTCCTGGGGAGCCTTGTTTTCAAGAGCTGCTGTTGCAACTGCGGCTTGTCTTGCTGGTGTGGTGGTTTCACACTGTTGTCAGCTTGTGGAGAAGAGGAGATGCCTTCTGCACGTGGAGATCTATCTGAGAAATAGTGAATATGAAACCAAAGTCTTCTGAATGTATTTGGGGAAGGATAGAACTGTGGTTCCCCCCTCTCAGCTGGTTTTAAACTGCTAGAGGTTTTGGGAGAGGTGCTGGCAAGCAGGGTGTCAGCGGGGTGGATACGTTCCGGTTTTGGTAGCTACCAAAAATAAGCACTTGTGAGATATTTTGCTTGTGTTTTTTATTAGGTTCAGTGAACTTGCTGAGGTCTGAGAACGCCCTGAAAGCAAAGACGGCAAGGGCAAACATTCCTAAACAATGAACTGAGGAATAAACTAGAAAATATGATTACTCTCCATAATAAGATTGTGAGTTTAGCTGCATCTTCGGCATGCCGAGTTAGGAATCTCGTGGGAGGAACATGAGCCTGAAGATGGAGAATCATCTTAACATTCTCACCTTAACATAAATCTGTGGTGTTGTGAGGACTGAACAGTTAAGGAAAATCAGACAAAAGCTGCTTTTTTCCACTGCCTGAGCTAACGAGTCTGCAGCGTTTCCCACCCGCTGATCGTAGGCGCTGGGGTTTCGCCTTTCTCTCTGCCTGGTGAGTAGTGGCAGCTCTGGTCTCCTCATCTGAGAAACATCTCCAGCGCGGTTCTGCAGGAATACATTAAGTTGTGATGCAAGCTTCTGCACGATGACTAAAACACAGCAACTGCTGTGGTTTCTGCATTTCCATAGTTATTGTTTAACCTGCTAACACAGTGTAATCATCCCGTGTGATCTGCAGAATCCTGCAGCGTGGAGATAACCTCCTTTAATAACAGAACAAATGTTACAGGCTTCTCGTAAGTATGCCGGGCTGTATTCCAGGGCCTGCTGCAGCCTGATCTGCCAGCAGGGTGGATTGGATATGCAGGCAGTGTCTCCAAATTCGGTTGAAGTAACCTGCTTCTCCGGACGGGTTTTTTGGAGGCGTATCCTGTAGCGTGGCCTGTGCCTGGCTCTGTCCTGCAGTTTGTATATTCCTGCCTTGTCCGAGGTCCAAACGTTCATGGTGACTTGGGTGAGAATGCAGCAGAAGTCGGATGTGAAAGGACCATCAATTTTCCGCTCAGACAGACTAATCACGGGCAAAGAGCAGCAGGCTCTTAATGACCGGTTTCTGTTTAAAGACTCGGGCATCTTTTAAGAACAAAAGGGAGCTTTTTTTTGCTTCCTTTCTCTTCCCCTTTTTAATTAAGCTCAGCAACTTAAAATTGAAAGCACTTTTTTTCTGAGCACACTTAGATCTGAAGTGCGAGCTTCCAAATCTGATGAAAATGCCCTCAACGTGTTCTCATCTCAGCCTGGAAAAGCCAGATGAGCCCAAACATCTCTGGAAGGAGTGTGAGTAGAAGATCTGCCCTGCTGCCTTCTGGAAGCCCATGGTGTGCTCTGCAGATGGAGACAGTGATAATGTGTGTGTGTGTTCCTCTTGGACATCCCTCTGCACAAACAGGAGAGATTGCTTGTCTTCTGCTGAAACCAAGTTCTTGTCACGAAGGCGATCAAGTACCCATTCAAGTTTGAAATGATCTTTTAGCTCAATAAAAACCTCTACTGCCAGCTTGTACGTTACTTTTTTTTAGCAAGCAGTGAATCACCTTCAGTTCTTCTCCAGGTACAAACCCGAGCCGGTTGTATTTTCTCTCTGTGGGATCCATTGACAGTAACTCAATGTCCCTGTCACAGATTTCCCCCACTGTGGTGGAGGCATCTTCCGTGAGCTGCTCGCCGCTTCCGCGCGGCACAAAGCACCGCGCAGTGGTCCATCTGCTCGGGCCGCTGGTGTGAATGGCTCCCTCCTCACGAGCGGGCAGCGCTGCCAAAAGCACACAGAGGCTTGTTTCAGCATTCCCTCTCTGGGCTCCCTGGCAGCTGCGGGTGACCTGTAACGGCTAATAAGGCAAAATAAGAAAAATGAATCGCCAGCTTGTGTGTTTAAAGCAGTTGTCTTTGGCGGAAAAGAGCCTTCCGGCCTCATTAGCATCCTGACTGTGCGGAGAATAAAGGCTCGGGATGGATAAGTATCTCCCTTGTATACGTAATCAACATCTGATTTGATTTCAGGGATCTGTGCTTGTGAGACTCTGCCCTGGGAAAGGCAGCTGAACGTGCGTCTAGAGCGCTAGCGATCCACACCCTCATTGTCACCACAGTCCAAATGAACCTGTGGTCTTTTTCTTCACTCCAACACAACTTATCGGAAATATTTGTGGCAGAGAAGCTTTGCTGTGTTGAAAAAATAAACCTAGTGGTGGTGTAGATGAACGCTGGGTGTGGGTGTAGCAAGATGTGCCATGTTTTGGCCACAGCAGCGCTCAGGAAGGCTCTCTGGCTCTCCATCCGTTCAGAGATGGCAGTCCCTCTGTTCTCCTGGTGGTTCACTCTCTTGCCTAGCTGCTCTCAGACTAATTTTGAAAACAAGCATTTAAAAGTGAAGCTGATCAACAAAATGGCAAAAAATTAGGAAGCAGCTGTCCTCGTAGTTCTGGTGATGTTCCTGGCTGTGTCCCGGGTGGGACAGTGTATCTGCTGTCTCCTGAGCCCTGTAGGTCAGGGTCTGCCGAGTGCCTGGGGATGATGAGGCCGCTGCTGGGTCAGCTGGCAGATCTGTGGTGAGGAACCTCACTGTCATTGCCATGACGTTCACGCTTGCCTCTTTTCAGGTCAGCTTTCAAAACCCTGACTCTGAGTGGCATCAAAAGAAAAGCCATTAAACTCTGGCTGAGGAGCTCTGCTGTGGGAAGCTCCCTGCTCTCACCCATGGAGAAGCGCCTGGAGCACAGGCAGTCGCTGCAGACAGAGCTCCAAGTGCGTGCCTGGCTCTCGCCGGGTGCTCGTCGGCAGGGAATGTTGGTTTCCTTGGGCTGAGACCTGGCTCGCGCCGGGTACTGTGCTGCCAGCTGGGTTAGTCACAGGAACAAGCACTTTCTCCAAGGTGATGGCAGCGGTGAGTCAGGAACCAAAGAAACAACATGGGCAGGTCTGTGTTTGGGTGACTGGCTAGCTTAAACACCGCGTATTGCGGAGGAGCCTGGGTTGGCTGGGAACTGACACTTTTCCTGCCTAGTTTCAAGATCGTATGCTTTGAGGAGCAGGTGAGATTTTGGGGCTGTGACTTGGATGTGGCTGTGAGCCCATGGATCTGGAATGAATTTCAAGTTGTCCAGCCTGTTGGCTGAATTGCAGCTGGTCACTCCTTCAAACCGAGCTGTGGCTCGAGGGGGAAAAGCCATCCAGCCAGTTGGGATGGCTGAAGAGATGGATAAGCTTCATTTTCCTCTTACACACCATTTTTTTGGAAACTGTACAGAACCTTGGAGTGTTTGACTGGAAACCGGTGAGCACCAAGGCTTGAGAAGCCTGGAGATGATTCTTGTTTACTGCACTCAGCAGCATGGTGGGGAGACCATACTGTTATGACTCTGCGTGTTCCTCCATCTGCTTTCAAATGCATGGAAAGCAGCGCTTGAGGAAGCAGAACTTGGATAAGGAATTTACCCTTTCATGCAAAAGTGAAAAACATGATTAATCGTGACATCCCCCCCGCAGTTGCGATGCAGGACATTGTTACAGTGGAATCCAAGCAAACCCTAAAATCAGCCCCACAAAAGAATGGGCTTGAGCAGTTCCTCTGCAGAAAGCGTTTCACCACCAGTGTTTTTGAAGCAAATCTGCCGATGATGCTTTAGGTGGAATTAAAAATGCCCTGGAGATGGATCCCAGCGGCTCTGTGTCTAGCACGTAGTAACATGATGCCACGCATCTGCGTAGGCTGGAGGATACAGAATCACAGCCGAGCAGGCAGCGTTTCTACCGATTGTTGTAAGCGTTTGAGGCTTCTATGAACACTCGTGTTTGTTCTCGTCTGCTTGCAGAGCAAGGCTGGTGTGATTTTGCTGTGCGTATGAATGTGCCCTAACAAATTTTGAGCCTGTTAGCAGGTTTCAGCTATACTTCCTTGTGACAGGGCACTTGCAGTCTTGGAGACACGACGTTCCTTTGAGTTTTGTGAAAACAAGCAGTTTTAATAGAGGAGAGAGACCTGATTAGCGGCCCCATGGAGAGAAAAGCTGCAGCGGGAGTGCAGCCCTTATTAGACATTAAAGAATCCACATGGGAGAGAGGTGTTCCTGACCGTGGGAAAAGCTGCAGTGGGAACTGGCAGTTATTGGACGCCGGAGAATTCGACCTCGAGACATGCATCCATGAGAAATGAGTCTTCATTATTTCTGCTCACAAAGCTGCTTTGATTTCTTCTCTTTTTAATAACATATATACCCGCTCTGGATCCTTGCTGGCTTCTCCTTAATTGTGCAGAGGTGGCAGCTGGGAAAAGTTCCTTAACAACAGATCTTCTGCCTCTTTTCTGGCTGGCTGGGGTGGCCGTGTGGATGAGGAGCCCATTTGCAGAGCTCTAATCCAGTAATTTTGCACAAGGCCTGTCGTTCCAGCTGAGTCTGGATCTGCCTGCGGACAACCTGATGCAAGGCCAGGCTCTCTGGGTGTTGCAGGCAGCGGAACTGCTGACCTGGGAGAGGATGGTAACTGTTGCTGAGGACAAGCAGGAGCTACTTTTTCAGTCCATGGAGCTACATGTAATCCCGGTGTCCAGAGCACAGATTTGTGTCCCCTCTGTCGTCTTCACCAGGCTGAGGTGTTGCAGGGACTCAGTGCTGTTTCTCGCTGGGCGGGTGTTGCAGTGGAGCTGATCTGTATCTCGAGGAACGGATGTATCTGTAGGCAGGTTTTACCTGATGCCCATGTGCTGGAACAGCTTCTCTGTGGCAAAACGTTTTGTCATGGGGGTGGCAGAAAACTCTCCTGATACGTCGACGGTTGGATGAAATTGTGGCTACCGACAGCAGCAGCCATGAATCGACAGTTTGAAATAATCTGTTTATTCCCTCTCTGGGGGTGCATAATAATTCCATCTGTATATTAATGCCTCAGCAGTATCCGAACGGCAACTTTGCAATATAGACAAAAGATAAAATGTCTTAATTAGCAATCACTCTTACTTTGTGTCTTAAAACGGAGTGCTCAGCTGGATTGGAAAGCAAGAAGCAAGAGCTTATTTCAGCACAGAGTTATCTGCTGGACTATCTGATCTGCCGAGCTGTTAAATAACAGCGCTATCGTGAGCATCGGTGAATGTGCCTGTGCTAGCTTTTTAATTCCCTACTTTATCATCTCGCAGGGAGGGATTAGGAGTGTGGACAAAGCCCTGGCTGTTCTCAGTGCATGGCAGGAACACGTGCTGTGTCCCATTAACAAAACCCCTGTTTGTGGACGGGGCTGGGAGATTTCCCGTTGGATGCTGAAGGGAGTCACTTGGGCGGTGGGGTAGGAGGGGAGGGTGAGGAGCATTGTGTTGAGGTTTCACCCCACTCGTGACAATGCTCTCATCGAGCTCCGTAGCCGGCTCGGTGGTTTCTGCCCCTGAATTATGAGGTTTCCCTGAAGATCTTCGTGGCTGGGAGGAAGGCTGCAGGGAATGCCCTGAAGAACACTGTTTTTCTCCCCCACCTCCCCGAGGTTGTGGAGCCAGTAAAGATCGCTCTGAACAGGTTGTAAAGCATCTCGTATTGCAATCTGGAAAATTAGGGGAGTGCGGTAATTAGGGCAGGTTTCTGAATCACTGCTGTCACAAGGTCTATGCGGTGTGGCTTGAGAACCAGCACTCTGTGTGACAGAGGGACTTTGGCTTTCCCTGGCTTTGGGAAGGTAAAGGTTTTCCAAAGCCCTACGTGGTATGGATTTACAGCTCACTCATGAGCTTTCCTACTCCTCACCATCCAGAACGCTCTCCCTGCTGCTATTATTGTTAGAGAAACAGCAATTTTGTACCGGGAGAGGCAGAATGAGAGAGGCATTTAATGTGTTTTATTTTTAGCTGTCTTTAACGCCGCACAGCAGCTGGAGATCAGGAGAGCCAACACCATACATTGAGTCTCCTCTAGAGGTTGCTGGACCTGCTCCATACGTTGCTGGCAGCCTTTGTGCCCTCGTCCTTCAGCACTTGAAGCTGTTTCTTCAAGAATTGGGGTTTTTGCAGAAGCATTACAAAATGGTGCTGCCGGGCTCTTTCAGGGTGTGTGTGTATTAGCTAAATATATTACTATGTATTAGATAAATATCTGTACTGTAGTATTTTCCCCATGATCCCAAATTGCCAGTTTTCCATCTCAGGTTATAACTGCAGTGCGTTGGTGTGAGGGATTCCAGGTATCTCGGTGAGCCAGCTCCATGCAGTATGGGGTTGAGTGCCCTTGGGAGTGCAGGATTTGCCCTCGGCCCCGTGCCGTCGCAGCGAGGTGTTTGTTTGCTGCCGCCGGTCACCCTGCGGCGCAGCGGCCCCGTGCACGCAGCCATATTTGTCATTCGGCATTCAAGATATCGTTTGACCAGTTCCCTGGGGGGAGTGGCAGCCGAGCGGCTGTGCTCCTCAGGCAACAGCTCCTGTGTTGGTTACAGTGGATTTTAGATGTATTTTGGAGGACTCTGGATTCTGCTTGCTTTGATCAAGATACATTTCAGGTCACTTGCAGTGCTTTCTGCCAGCCCTGCACACCTTTATGCTGTGTCTTCAGGTTTGCTGTTGTATGCCAGTCACTGAATTTATGAGAACCCAGTAACACCGTCGGTGCATTTTTGAGTACCTTTTGTTTAGATTCCATTGTTTTTGGGTGTCTGTAGGCTCTCTGTCTTCCTTCCCTGCTGGGCACATGAAGAGATTTCTGGGTTTAGAGCTGATGCTTTGCATTACTTGGAGGAGAGTGTAATTCCCAGGAGATGTGCTGCTTGGGTCTGACAGTGGGGAAAAGCCATCTGGTTTTACTTTTGATATGAATTTCCCCTTCTAAAAAAAATTCAGAACTATGTAAATGTTTTTTGTGGAAAGTAGAATGGATGTTGCAAGTACGAAATGTGGAACACACTTGAAAGGGGACTACAAGAAAGCTGCGGAGGGACTTTTTACAAGGACCTGGAGTGATGGGACGAGAGGGAATGGCTTTAAATTGGAAGGGGGAAGATTTAATTAGACATTAGAAGAAATTCTTCACGATGAGGGTGAGGAGGCCCTGGCCCAGGTTGCCCAGAGAAGCTGTGGCTGCCTAATCCCTGGAGGTGTTCAGGGCCAGGCTGGATGCAGCTTGGAGCTCCCTGATCCAGTGGGAGGTGTCCCTGCCCATGGCAGGGGGGAGAAACTGGATGGGCTTTGGGGTCCCTTCCAACCCAACCCTTTCCATGGTTCTATGAACATGGTACATAATGTCTTTAGGCCAAGCATGTCACAACTACTGTGCGCTGCGTTTTATTTACGGCTGTGATGCTGTTGTGATCGGTTACAGTTGTATTCCTCACAAATGCCCTTGTAAGGACCCTGATCCCATTGCATTCCTGGCCTTGGAACCACAGTGGTGACTGTAGAATACAGCTTTGATGATGGGATGGGAGGGGAACACATTTTGTGTCATGAGCTGGTACTGCTGGGAGCTGGTGCTCATCTCCAAGCCGGGTTTCTCTGGGATAACTGTCCCTGTGTCCTGCTGCAGCACGGTGGGGTTTACTGCTCTTCCAGCCTGGTGTTCTGTGTGTGACACAGATGGGAAGTGGGGGTGTGTAGTCTTTGTGTTGTACCAGTGTCTTGGGTTGTGGAAGGGATGTCCGGAATGGCAGGAGACCCCAGCCCCAGTGTTGGGGGAGTCTGGAGTTGGCAGCCAGGCTAAAACCCCTGTGGAGCCGCAATGGCCGCTGCCTTTGTGGCAGCTTTGTCTTTGCACGTCTGCATTTCTCTGTGCCTGGAGCAGGTCTGCTCTGTGCAAGGGAAAAGCAGGGCTGGAGCTGATCGGGAGGTACAGGCAGGGAGAAGCGCGGCTGTGAGCTGGAGAAGTATTATTCCAGGTCACATTATTTTGTTATGAAATAACAGCAGAGCCCGAGGAATGCGATTGGCCAGGAAAGCCTCCCACTGCGCGAGCGTTTTACTGAATAATGCAGGCCGGGGCTCGCCTGGGTTATATAATAATCCACGAGGAAGGAGCCTGAGCACGGCACAGAAAAATCATCCCTGCTTTTCAGTAGCTAAAGATAGCTGGCTTTAGTCAAAGTGTATCCGAGCGGATCCAAAATATTCCGATATCCTGCTGTATCCTGCTGCATCAGGACGTCGTCTCAAATCACACTTGTAATGAGCGATGCGGGAACGGGCACAGGAACCGACGCCGTTATTTTTGACCTTGCGGTGCGCCCGGCCGTATCTGGAGCGTGGGGTCAGTGTCAACATAAACACGTGGCCGAGTTCTTGTAGACTGGGGTGCGGCTGACCCACAGGATTCGGCCCCAATGAAAATAGTTGGTGTATAAAGGTCTTTGCAAGCTCTTGGGAGCTCTGTGTGAGGAACGGGGAGGGAATATGTAAAGTGGGAGTCGGTTTGAATTCAAAAAGCCAATCTTCCTGATTTCAAGCTGCCTTTGCCTATAGTGTGTGGATCATCCTGTAAAGACCCCAATAAGTTTATAAAATACACGGCTACGTGGTAACATTTGCTTACAAAATATTTGCTGGCTGGCTTTGTCCAGTTCCATCCTTTGTTTAATGCTTAGAAATAACAGAGACAGTGCAGGAAAACGAATGTTTGGAGTAAGGACCTGAGATGAAATGGTTAATTAGAGCTGGGAAGGCGAGAGTGCTGCCTGTGCTGATCCGGAGCACTGTGGGGGTGAATCTGGCTGTGCCGGGGACAGCTCGCCCTGGGGAGGAGGGACCAGCCTGGCCTGGTGTTGGAGGTTTCCCAACGCGGGTGTGCTCTCTGCAGGGAACAGTGGGAGAGCTGGGGAGGAGGAAGGGCTGGAGAGCCAGGAAAACATGCCGAGCAGCCATGCCACGAGCCCAGACGTTTCAGCTGCTTGATTAGAGAGAGAGGCGCTTTGATCTACGGTGAATAAACCGATAATGCCGAAATTATGAATTCCTGTCCTTTGTCTGAAAAGCTGGATTAGCCTGGCTTTGTTCGAGCGGTGATTACTGAGCAACTTTTTTGTTCAGAAAGGGCGCTGGATCTGCGTTTCCAGCTGGGGGCTGCGATCGGGCTGCACTGGTGGAGGGGGTTGGTGACAGAACCGCTCGCACACGTTCGCGCTGCCTCCAGCTGAAGTGTACACTCCTCCAAAAATGCGGCCTTGGCGGCCTTCGCTGCAGTGCGGAGGCAATGGTTAATCCACAGGGGTTGCAGGCAGCAAGAGGCACTAAAAAGCCTTGTTTTCGTGTGGGTCTGTGGTGTTGGCGCGGTGCGAACGAGCCTCTTTGTTTTCTGTTGGGTCTGCCAGCAATTGCGAAACACGGCCTTGTTGGAACAGGCTGACGCACAGGTATAAAGATAGGAGGGAGGGTTGAGAGGAGCCGCTCTGCGGACGCTACCAAAGGTCACGACGATGCCTCCCCTTGGCTTTTGTCCCCTCTTCCCAGCCTTCAGGATCCGGACAAAGGTCGCTCTTCGGAGCGCGTTTGCCTCCATCTTGCCGTAACTTGCGATCCGGGTAACGAAACGCGGTGTTATCGCCGCCTCTCCTCCCCCCAGCCCTCCAGAAAGGATCGTTTGTTCTCGTCATGCCTCGTTCTGCTACAGTAAACCCGCCTGGTGATGCAGCACTGCGGAGCTCTCCTCCTCTCCCCGCGATGCGGTCCTCCTCCCGGCGGCATCTGCCAAGACGGGAGCAGCTCGGAGAGGCGCCAACGGGTGGGGCCGGGTCGGATCTCCAGACAGATTAATCTTCGCGGTGGGGGACCGGAGGATGTGTGTAATCACAGGACGGCGGTGGGGCAAGGAGAATGCAACCCTTCCTCTCCCAGCAGCTGTCCTTGAATACTCAGTGCACTCTCGTCCTCGGTTTGCTTTCATCTCCCCCTGCTCCCTTTCTCCTCCCCCTGCCTCCCTCGCTTTCAGCAAAGGCGATTGTCACAGATTATCCGGGGGACGGTGCAGGACACCGGAGCGCGGCGTAGATTTATGTATCTGGATAACGGGATGATTCAGAACCGTGGCCGCAGTGGATACAGCAGGAGACTCCCCCATCCATTCCTTAGAAAAATAAATAAATCAAACAATTCTTTTAAATTAATGGCAACCAAAGTACATTTTGCCAATATAAAAACCACGAGTTGTGCGTTTGCTGGGTGATTTTGTTGGTACATGAGGAGCGTTTTGCATCGATGTTCTGTATTCTCTGCGTTTTCTGGGCAGCGTTAGTTCCAGTGTTTGAACATTTTAACATATTCCGGGACCTTCTGCAGCAAAAGAAAAATAATTGAGGTCTGTGTATATGTTATAATCACATGTGCATTAGGATTTCAGAATGAGGGACTGAAAGAACCACCAGGCTGCTGAGCAGGAAGCCTGTCGGAGCCCGTTCCAGTCCCCGGCAGGCAGTGCTTCCTGCAAAGCAGGCTGGGGGGCTGCAGTCGGAGGGCAGTTCGGATCTGGGGGTTTGGAGTAATGCTAGGATCTTGTACCCCCACCCACCCACCAGGGACTGTTGACAACATCTGGGCTCGCGTTGCCAGAGGCGCCGTGTGTAAGCAGAGCGCCGAAGAGACGGTCGTGTTCTGAGCAGTCCCTGCTGTGACCACGTCCCTCAGAGCCCGGGGGCTGTGCGAGTCAGAGCACCATCCAATTCCATCGTGGGCTGTAGAGATCCAGCTCTGAAACGCCTGTGTGATGCTGACTGGGATACCTGATAATTTTCATGTTTTTCATTAATGACATGAACATTTTTTTCAAATAGGCTTTTTCCTGTTTTCCTTCCCCTTTTTCCTCTCACATTTCTTCTCTCTTTACATGTGTCATATCCAATTAGGACATTTTTTTCCTCACACACATTTTATTAACCAGATCTTCTACTTTTCTGGTCTTTCTCATCTTGCCTTCAAGGCAAGAGAACCATATCCAGCCTTGGGAGAGTGCAGACTGCGAGAAGCATCTTTCCTGCAGTACCAGTCGCCATGATTTGCTCCTTGCAGCTTTTAATTAGGATAAAAAAGAACAAGTAGATTGGTTTGGTATCGGGGGAGAGGGAGCTCCTGGGAATGAATGTCACCATGCTGTAGCCTGAGTACAGTATCTCTGATTTGGAGAGCATGGAGGCCAGAACACATCCTGTTGTCAACCTTGTCTTTCTGGGCCTCACTTCTGCTGACCTGGAAGATACTCACACATTCCTTAATGGACAATGTGTTGTGTTTGGGGGTGTAAAATCAGAGGAAATGAACTCCACCGGATTGTGTATGAGGTGTAGGGGGTGAGGTTGGTATGAGGAGCCAGGCAGGTTCTAAAGTCATGTTTAGGGATTAGTCACCCAGCAGTGACACGATGGTAAGGTGTTGTGGAAAGCACGCAAGGAGCAGAGCCAGCCAGGTTCTGACAGTGATGCTCCTCAGGCAGCACGGCTTCTTCCCGTGCTCACAAACAGCTTCCCCTGGTAAGGTCTGCTTGCATCTGCACAGCCTTGTGCTGCCTTCCTGAAGAGAAGCTTTGGCAAGAATTCTTGGTAGAGTTTATAAGCATTTCTTGATCTGCTTTATATTTGTGTGTCCCTTTTGCCTCTCTCTGGGTAACAACTGAGTTAAAGCCCTTCTCTTTTTGCTCAGAGTCTCTTGGCTGGGAGGAACGAGCAACCAAGTGACCTGCAGCTCTCGCTGTGTCAAAAGGCTGCTGTGTTCACACTTCCTGTTTTATCCTTTCTTGCAGTGAGTCGATGGAAGTTATTAGAAGGCATTGTTAGATTGGGTTTTCTGTGTGCACCAACATGTTTGTGTTTATTTTTCACGCAGGGGTTGCTCATCCCCACGTGCCTGTGTTGCAATCACTTTACATGCATTGAGCAGGGTGGGGTCCCATTCCCCTCAGCTTTCCTGGCATGCCAGGAAGTTGAGCCTCTGAAGCTCCCTGGTCCAGGGCGGGTGGTGGTGCTTCCACAACATCCTGCAGGGCTGTTGGAAAAGGGTGTGAGATCAGGAAAGGGGATCGGTGTGAAAGCTCTTGTTCTGGCAGAGAACGGATCAAACACAGATTGGAGTGATGGAATTGCTGTGTCAAGGTCATTATTTGCCTAAGAAAATTGTTGGGATGTCTACATTTTCACTTGTTGTGACACAGTTTTGTTTTAATTATGTCTTGCTCATCAGATTAAAGATGAGAAGGGCTGCTCTAATTCCGAGTGCCTTCAGCTCTGCTGCTGTGCTGTTACAGGCAGGGTGGCCTCAGGGTAGGCTGACCGAGAAAGGAGTTTTAAATACTGTGATAGAACGTTTAAATGGCTTTTTTCCCTCTACAAATGGCTTTTTGAAAGAGCATCTTCCAGCCTCTGCCATGCTTTGAGATTGATTTTCCTGCTGTATGGGAAGAGCGAATGGTTTGAGGCTTTTGTTGGTTTTGCAGGAGGCAGTGGGGTCTGTTCCTGCCAGCACTAATAACGTGCTCTACTCTGCTTCTCTTCCAGATATGGACGTGTCGAAAGCGTCAAAATCCTCCCCAAGAGGGGGTCGGAAGGCGGAGTGGCAGCGTTTGTGGATTTTGTGGACATCAAAAGTGCGCAGAAGGCACACAACTCTGTCAACAAAATGGGAGATAGAGACCTACGGACGGATTATAATGAACCAGGAACCATTCCCAGTGCTGCTCGGGGATTGGATGATACAGTTTCCATAGCATCTCGTAGTAGAGAGGTTTCTGGGTTCAGAGGAGGTGGCGGGGGGCCCACTTACGGCCCCCCCCCATCGCTTCATGCACGGGAAGGACGTTATGAGCGGAGACTCGATGGGTAAGTTCCAAGGTTTCTCTAGGCAGGTATTTTGTATTTGATGTGGTGAGAAACACAAACTCGTATCTAGGGCCCCCAGATGGATTTAAAATTTTGGGAATTATCTATGTTTCCTATTTTGGGTTGGAAACGGAAGTGATTTCTATCCCAGTGGCTGGTACCGTGTGGATCCATAGAGGATGTTTTCTGCAGCTGGTTGGATATCTACACTTGAAATAAGGTGGTTTTAAGATGGAAGATTTCCTTTGGCCAGCATCGATATTGGAGTTACTCTTTTCTAGACGTAATGATTCCATTTCTTGGATAATATTAAGGCCTTGCTCGGATGTATCCCTGCTGCCAGATGGAGCTATCTTACTCTACAACATGTGGTGAAGTTCTCTATGGAGTATCTTCGGAGTACTAGAACCTAAAATTCGGTGACAGCTTGATGCCTAGTTCTCAGTTCTCACTGTACGCAGTTGGTATGTTAATTGGATTGTCACCACAAAATTCCTAGTAGACTTTAACGATGCAGCCCCTTGGATTCTACCGACAACACTTTAGCCATGGAAATAATTACGCTTGGATGGAGAAGACCGAAGGCAGCTTGTGATGTTTCCATTTTGGATCTACATCATTTCCAAGTTATTGGGATTATTCTTTCTGATGGTATTGGCAAAAAGAGATGATGGACATTACTAAATTTTGGAGTTTATAGTGTTCTTTAATGCTGGGATAAGAACTACAGCCTTGAATTGGATGGTATACAGCCGAGACGCCAGTAGCCATGGGGAGTGGATTACTATCTAGTCTCGTACACAGCTCTTTGCTGCTGCACATTAAACACGTTAGCTCTAAGGACGTGGATACGCCAGTGGGAAGTGACTGGGCTGGATGGTTACAAAGGCGGCCGGAGGAGGCCTGCTGGCCAGCAGCGATGGCGCCCGCGCGCGTCGGGCCCTCTTCTACCAGCTGCTCCTTTCAGACATAGGGCTGGAAGTTAAATAACGGATCTATTTCAGTGCCTACTGTCTCAAGAAAGAAGTCTGGGGGTTTCAGAGTTACGGTTTCAGTCTGGGACTGCTTCCTTCCCGTGGAATTTTTTTTTTGTCTTGTCACTAAGATTTTTTAATTTTTTTTTTTCTTGTTGGTTCATCTAAAATCTCATTTGACACCCTTGCCCATTGAGAAGGTGGATTTACCCCTGTAAGAGGGGCCCAAATTGGGGAAGTTATGTTCACAATTCTCTCCCTAGATTTAATTGGGAATATAGGTCGTGTTTCCACACGTGGAAAAGGTTGGTATGTCCTGCCCTGTGTATATTAGCCCCTCTCCTAACCCGAGTCCAACCCTCTCTTTCCACTAACTCCAGTAGTCCTTAGCACTAATAGATAAATCAAAAAGCACTGTAGCCAATAGATTGTCAGCTCTGCTAGCTCCTCTGTCTGTCTTGTGTCCTTTTCACAGAGAAGGACTCTGTTCTTTTACGTCAGCTCTATAGCAGTAACCCTCTAGAAAATACTGCTTTTTCTCTTACCTCGTTAAATCAGCTTTCACTGATTAACACTTTGTAGGATGCTAAATGCAATCGGTTATAAAATTGTTGATCTTGGTCCTTCAAAAGGGGGAAAATAAGAGAGATGTTTCTTTGCCAGACCCTGAAATATCTTTCAAAATACCATTGTTGTGAGCAACACATAATGAAAATAAAGAGGCAACAATGGATTTCAGGCGGATATTTGAGATAATGACATTCTGCTGCACTGGTGACTTAGCTTCTCACGTGCAATTCATGAGAAAAAGTGTAGGCAAACCATGAGCCAGCTCTGTAAAAAACTGGAGTTACAATTTCACAGCAGAGGCTGAATACATTTAGAGGATTAATAAGAGATTTCATTGGAAAAGGAACAGAAAGGACGTTCTTGGGATGCTGATCAAAAAAAGATGCAGATCCCATTTTCAGTTTATAAAAGACACCTGAAGTGTTTCTGCCATTTTAAAGAGCAGAAAGGCCAGTGAGGGAGAGCAGGAGGAGACAGAACTGGGTTATTGGGATGCAGGGGATTGCAGTCACTGATAATTGATTCTGAAGAAAGAATCCGAGAGAGAAGGCTGAAAAAAAAAAAGGTTGAGGTGTCCTTCATAAGGCGGATAATTAAATTCTTAAATTAACTTTGGCTACCCTGGCATAGTTCATAGTTAGAATGTTGTGAGTATTTTTTAAATATTCAATGTAATCACGTTTGCTCTTTCATTTTGAGGATATAACTTGGACGTACTGTCTGAATTAGACCACGAAACTATTTGTAATGCTCTCCTAACTGAACTGCCAGTGTTACTGTCTCTTCATTGGAGAGGTCACACTGCTGTTCTTAGAGCAGAGCCTGCCTCAGTCGAGATACAAAGTGTGTGAAAGACTGAAAGAAAACGGGCCTGAGCTGCTGGAAAGTCGCACGCTTGTGCAAGAGCAGCTCTGTGGCCACAGAGACAACAGCAGTCCCCGCAGACAGAAACACCCACTGGCAAATTCCATTTATCCTCCTTGCCCAGGGTCTCGTAGCTTTTTGAGGCCTGCACCCTTTAATATTCTGACATCAGTAATCGAGGTGTTTCTTTGTGCGCAGCTTTGGTTCGATCCGTTGAGTGTAGCAGTCTGATAAAAGCAAAATTCCCTCTAAGGGGATGAAATATTTTAGAACAACAAGATCCCCCCCTTGATTTTCTGGCCCTTCTCTATGGGTTATGCTACCCCTTTTGAAAGCAGCTTCTTACCTCTGGGTCATGCTTTGCACGGAGGCTTTCATGGCTACAGCCTGACCTGCGATGCCATTTTTGCAGGAGACAGAGCCAGAAGAGCTCCAGTAATTGCCAAATTCTAGAAAAATCTCTGAAGCAAAAATGGAGGGGGAGGGGAAATTTGATTGTGGTGCTCACAAACATGAAATTTTCCTTATTTACTGAATTTAAAGGAAATACTAAAGCACAAATGCAACTTAAATGAGGATTCTGCACTGGAAAGCAGTATTTTGTCCTGTGCAGGCAAAACGCTGGTCATGAAAGCCACATATTGTGATTAAAACAAAATGATTGCTCAGCTTTATTGTATACGAATATAACTTTGGAGTCAAGTAAAATGTTTTTAAGTTTGTCAGTGTTTGCTTGATAGGTAATTGCTGTTTAGTGGAGCAGCAGCCGCAAAAATAAGTTGAGCGCTGCCGTGAATGTTTGCATGATTTGCTGTTGGTTGTGCTTTCCCTTTCTGACAAAGTGTTTTTCCCCCTTCCTAAACGCAGGGCTTCAGATAACAGGGAGCGTGCTTATGAACATAGTGCCTATGGACACCATGAGCGGGGGACGGGCGGATTTGATCGGACGAGACATTACGATCAGGATTACTATAGAGATCCTCGGGAGCGGACCTTACAACACGGGCTCTATTACACTTCTCGGAGCCGAAGTCCAAACCGTTTTGACGCTCACGACCCCCGTTACGAACCTAGGGCCCGGGAGCAGTTTACATTGCCCAGTGTGGTACACAGGGATATCTACAGGGATGATATTACACGGGAGGTACGAGGCAGAAGGCCGGAGAGGAATTACCAGCACAGCAGGAGTCGGTCGCCGCATTCGTCCCAGTCCAGGACCCAGTCCCCGCAGCGGTTGGCCAGCCAGGCGTCCAGACCCACCCGCTCCCCCAGCGGCAGCGGATCCCGGAGCAGATCTTCCAGCAGCGACTCCATCAGCAGCAGCAGCAGTACCAGCAGCGACAGGTAAGGCTCAGCGCGGTGTTGTCCGACCCTTGGCTTTCATGGCACGAAGAGGAATTGCAGGCTGTGGAAATAGAAGGTGTTTCGTGGCGAAGCGTTACTCAGTGATATAGAAGTAAACCGGTGTTAAATGTAAAAGATTGAGTTGGCAGGAAACAGATCTGAGGGGAACACTGTTGCCGTTGTTATTTTCCATGGTGGAGCTGTGCAGCATCCGTGAGGTGCTCGCTAGGCAAAAGCAGGGCTGTTTGGGCACCCCTGCTGCACCTGTGTGCTTGGAGGAAGAGGCAAATATTTGATTTGTTTAAGGGAGGGAGTAAGCAAATGTCAAGTGCTTTTAACAGGGCACATTGGGAAAAGGTGATTAGTGTCTTGTTTCCTCCCATTCCCCATCACCACTGATATTTAAGAGGTTGATATCTTGCTGTTCCATTTTTCTGCTGTTGCCTCGCAGCAACAATTTTAGCTTGGAAGCATTACGTGCGTGGCCTTGGTTCTGTCGTAGCCGCAGCAGTTCTGTATCTGTGTGGTTTTACAAACCCCTTACAGGGGGGAAAGACTACAGGAGCTAAGCCTGGATTGCTTTAAATGATCTGAAAATTCATGTTGAAATACCTCTTGGATGTTTAGCTTTTTAAGAATAAATTCACCCTAAGAGTGGAAACCAAGAAGCCATTGTGCCTATAAATCTTTTGCTCTGTTTACTGAAGAGCTCTGCTCTTCCAAAGGGTTTCCAGAGTTGGAATGATTTCCTTTGCATACCAGTTCTTTTCCAAAACTGAAAATACTTACTAAGTATCAGTATAATAAATCAGTGTATCAGTATAATAAATACTTAGTGTTCAATGATCCCTATGGATGGAATTCTGCCACTGGTAATTCTAACTGCAGTCACTATTCCTGTAAAACCTTACCTGCTGGAATGCTGGACTGTCCAGCAGGGTGAGATGGGCTGACAGGGAGAGCGTGCACAGTGAAGATGAGGACATTGGTTTCTCCTCTTGCTTTCCCACCCCTGCTGTCTAGAGAATCCTGCAAAGACTTATTTACTGCTTGTGATTGTTGTTTTTTCCTCATGGATTTAGAAATCCAGGTCCTAGCTTGGCTGGAGAGCAGGTGGAGAGAGAGACACCTCTGGAATATTTGAGAGGGCTTTCAGCCTGTGTTAAAGGCAGGGTTGTTTATTTCTAACACCTCTCTCTCAGTGAGATCTTAGCACCTCGCTAAAGACAGCCTTTTGTCAAAATTTTTCACGCTTATTACAGCTTAAAAAAAATGGGTGAGACTTCTAGAGGTCTCATAAAACACCTAGAGAGGATGAATTCACAGGGGCTTGGTTACATTGAAGGGTTTGAAAAAAACCCAAACAGGGAAAATACCTCTCTTCTGGTGTGGCAAAATGGATGGAAGGGTCCAAGGAACTCATGACAGTTATACAATGTCATTGTTGGGATGTCGAGGTGGGATGCAACGCTGCTCTGCAGCTGAGAGCCTGAATACCATCTCATCCGAACACAGGTTTAAGAGTTAATCAGAAGATCAGCAGTATCTGCTGAGCTCACATATTGCATTTGCCTGGCAATTTCTTGTCGTAGGAATGGAAAAATTGATGAAGAAATTCAGGGAGGAAGGGAAATAGGCTTTTTTTTTGTCTTATTACTACAGTAAATCCAAATCCAGTAGAGGAAGGAATGGAATCTGGTGGATTCTATGATTCTATGGTGTATTTTATTTGAAGGATCAGAAAGAAGTTTTACATGTTTCCAAGCAATGAGTTAGATATTAACCATGTGTTATTTAACTGTAACATTCAACCATATCTTTACGTTGTAAAGCCATACTCCACCTGGCCTTGGAGTCTTTTAAAGCCTAAGTGGACTTTTCTGTTTAATTTTTAACATGTGTTGAATTTAGTGCTGTAGAGGTGTGAGCTCCTCACACCCTGTGGTGAGCGAAAACCCCTTGTTAGCTGTAAGGTGCTCCCACCATTGTGCACTGCATTCAGGTTTCATATTCTCCATACCCTGGGCAGTAAACTCTGTCTGCCTCATCCCCAGATTGATTTCCCAGATTCCCTGTATATTTTCCATTTCTAGAGTGGGATTTATCTGGAACAACTCAGGATTGTTTGTTACTGTCTGAAGAAGAATTACTTCTTGCAATTTCCATAGTATTTCTTAGGGATTTAGCAAACTGGAGATCCTCTTACGGCTTTATTCCATTGGAAATGGCCAATTTTGTGATACTGAAATTATGAAGGTCTCTGACACTGAATTCTTCTGAACTGGTACGTCTTGGAGAGCTCTGTCACTCAGGTCTTGTGGTGTCTGCCTCACCTGGCAGGGTGGAAAAGCAAAACAAGTTGTATTTAGAGAGGTGGGTCTGCTGTGCAGCTGAATGAATGTTTGGGGACAAATGCTGGTGGCTGTGGAAGCTCATGGGTGTTGAATGCTTGTGAGCATTCTTGTGCATGGCACTGTCCTTCAGGTGCTGTAACAAAAAGAAGTTTGAGCTCTGGTCCATGTGGTTTTCCAAGAGTGGTGTGAAGTAAATGTGGTTTTCATTAAAGAGAGAGAGTCTTCCTGGACCATAACATGAGGAAGAATGCTCTGCAGATCGTTCTGAAATAACAGTAAAAGCCTTTATTTCATAAAGGCTTGGAGTTCGCTGCATTGGGTCTCAGCTGTGCTTTGCTTTAAATACATGTTTGAGGCCTTTACAGGGAATTTGTTGTGGGAGCTGCAAGGCAGTAGCGTAGGAGATAAGGCCAAAAAAGGACAGGGTAAAATCATCTGTGTTTTCGGAAGCAGGGCTTTGTGTGGTGGGTTTTGGTTTTGGCTGAGTTGAGGTGGGGAAGCTGGTGGAGGTGGATGCTTTCTGCAGGAGTTGCTTCCTACGATGGCATCACCTGCGTGGATTTGAAGGAGAGTTTTGAAGTTGCCTTAATGTGAGATATCTCGTTCCCCACGGTCGGTGGTGATTTTTTATCACCTTTAAAGAGTAAAAATGTTGAATTTTCTGCCACCAGAAGCCTTAATTTCTCTGTTCCATTGATCCAACCATGCACCACCAGTGATACATTAGCAAATATTCTCTGTACTGTGTCACGGAAGGAGCTGAATGTGCATGGAAGCTGTGTGATCCCATGGGAAGCAAACCAGATTCCATTTGTGCCCTGCCCAGCCTCCTGGAAAAAAATCCCCTCCTTTTTTTTGGTAGAAAATGATCTTTCCTAGGCTGCTGCTGTCGAGGTGTTCCACTGTGCTACAGAAATGTCTGTGCTTTGTTACTCAGGTCTGTGCTGTCCAAGGGTCAGACATGGTTCTCACTGCTCTGTGAGATTAAGGCCAGGATTTTTCAAGCCCTGTTAAACCATGCGGCACTGAGCAGTGGGACACTCTGCTCTTAAAAACTGGGCACGGGGCAGAGCACCTCATTGAGATGGGAATTACAAAATCTTGGCAGCAGTGTTTGATTTCCTGTAGGTGATGTCCAGAGTGTGGAAGTGGGAACACAGTGTGTGCATGTGTGTAAATTTACAGAGAAGTGGCCCAGGGTTTCCTTTCACCACCTTCTTTAATTCTGGTTTTGAGTGCTCATTCGGTTGTCTTATGTTGAGGATGCTGGAGGATTTACCAGGTAGATGAATAATTTGCTATAGCTTGAAATATAAAGCAGATCTTGCTCTGGAATTAAAAAAGCAACTTCATCTTAAGACACAAAAGGACACAAATTTCCACCAGGATTTAGGAGAGTGCGGTCGTTCGTGTTGCGTGAGATTACAGCAATGGTGAGAAGCTGCACACAGAGATGTCTGAAAATGGATTTTCCTTGATTATTGCAATAGCCATAATTACAGTTCTAATGACAAAAGGGCAAGGCTTTCTTGAAGCAATTAGAGTTTGCTTTTTCGTTTTAGATTGTCTCTGTGATGAAATTCGTTTTGGAGCAGTGAGTTACAGTTGGAAAGGCATACATAGGCGTTATTTCATGTGTCTTAATATTGAAATAAACTGATGAAAAACACTGCCAAGAGAATTTTAATCATGGGAAAACCAGGCTCCCATAGAGGCTGCAGTGCATTTTGTTGTGTTGGGGACTTTCTTTGCCTGTTTAACAACTGAAGTGAAAGTGGCAAAAAGTGACTGTAATTTTCATTACACAATGCAAACCTTTCCCTACCATTGTCTTCATCTCTTTTCTGCTGGGTTTGCCTGCCAGCAAGTGATGAATCACTGACTTCGAATGGGATTCAGGGGTTTTGAGTGGGTTGGGAGATGCCTGTGCCGGGGACAGCTGAAAAATCAGGAAGAATGAGGTTAAACGTAGCTGTTTGGTCTTTATTTAAGAAACTGTGAGATAATTCCCCATAAATTTTGCACTGTGATCACCTGAATGTTTTTAATCTCTTCTGGTAGGATGACAGAGTTGAGCACGCTCCTGGTTGTCTGGGAAAAAAGAATCAGGCGGAGACGGAAAAAATAATATTTAAAAATGGCAGAGTCATTTCATTCACCACAAAGGCAACAGTAAATCCCGCCAGAGCCAGGTGAAACGCGTCATCTTTACCTTTTGTTCACACAAAGTCACGCGCCGCTTTGATGTTCTCTCTGCGCAGCGACGTGTGAATTAGGGAATGGAAAATTAAAAATCCAGCTCAGATATTCTCAGGTTTTTGTTAACCCACTGCCGAGCGATTTCACTTTGTTCTTTCCTGCTTTTCTGTTCGTGTCAGCCTGTGCTGCTTCTCATCTAAATATAACCGAGACCAGCCTCTTAAACGGGTTTTTTATTACCCTTGGGAGCGTATCGGGTTTCTTGAAATCGAGCACAGGCAGAAAATTTTCAGCTATCTTTGAAGAGATATTTTTGTGCTGAGGAGATGAAAATACAGAAAGCAAACCTTTACCCTCCCTTCTTAAACACGGCCCAAAAAAGACTCCCGGCGTGGAGTGTTTACAAGGAAATCGCTCCTCCCGTGGAAAAAGGGCGTTTGGATCCTTCTCCTCACAGCTGGCGACAAGTGGTGTCCTGTCCCAGGGGGAGGGGACCCGTCCCCTCAGTGTTTGCTCTATCCCTTTACTGTTCCCTGTAGGATCCCCTCAGTGTCCCCTCAAGTGTCCCTCGGTTTTCTTGGTGTTCCCATCAGCATCCCCTCAAGTGTCACCTCAGGTGTCACCTCAGTGTCCCTCTCAAGTGTCCTTCGGTTTTCTCCGTGTCCCACTCAAGTATCCCTCGGTTTTCTCGGTGTCCCCCTCAGTGTCCCCTCAAGTGTCCCTCGGTTTTCTTGGTGTTCCCATCAGCATCCCCTCAAGTGTCACCTCAGTGTCCCCTCAGGTGTCACCTCAGTGTCCCTCTCAAGTGTCCTTCGGTTTTCTCTGTGTCCCCCTCAAGTGTCCCTCGGTTTCCTCGATGTCCCCCTCAGTGTCCCCTCAAGTATCCCTCGGTTTTCTCGGTGTCCCCCTCAGCATCCCCTCAAGTGTCACCTCAGTGTCCCCTCAAGTGTCCCTTGGTTTTCTCCGTTTCCCCCTCAAGTGTCCCTCAGTTTTCTCAGTGTCCCCCTCAGTGTCCCCTCAAGTGTCCCTCGGTTTTCTTGGTGTCCCCATCAGCATCCCCTCAAGTGTCACCTCAGTGTCCCCTCAAGTGTCACCTAATATCCCCTCAAGTGTCATCTCAGTGTCCCCTCAAGCGTCCCTCGGTTTTCTTGGTGTTCTCATCAGCATCCCCTCAAGTGTCACCTCAGTGTCCCCTCAGGTGTCACCTCAGTGTCCCCTCAGGTGTCACCTCAGTGTCCCTCTCAAGTGTCCTTCGGTTTTCTCCGTGTCCCCCTCAAGTGTCCCTCGGTTTCCTCGATGTCCCCCTCAGTGTCCCCTCAAGTATCCCTCGGTTTTCTGTGTCCCCCTCAAGTATCCCTCGGTTTTCTCGGTGTCCCCATCAGCATCCCCTCAGGTGTCACCTCAGTGTCCCCTCAAGTGTCCCTTGGTTTTCTCCGTTTCCCCTTCAAGTGTCCCTCAGTTTTCTCAGTGTCCCCTGAAGTGTCCCCTGAAGTGTCCCTCGGTTTTCTTGGTGTTCCCATCAGCATCCCCTCAGGTGTCACCTCAGTGTCCCCTCAAAGTGTCACCTCAGTGTCCCCTCAGGTGTCCTTCGGTTTTCTCCGTGTCCCCATCAAGTGTCCCTCGGTTTCCTCGATGTCCCCCTCAGTGTCCCCTCAAGTATCCCTCGGTTTTCTCTGTGTCCCCCTCAAGTATCCCTCGGTTTTCTGTGTCCCCCTCAAGTATCCCTCGGTTTTCTCGGTGTCCCCATCAGCATCCCCTCAGGTGTCACCTCAGTGTCCCCTCAAGTGTCCCTTGGTTTTCTCCGTTTCCCCTTCAAGTGTCCCTCAGTTTTCTCAGTGTCCCCTGAAGTGTCCCCTGAAGTGTCCCTCGGTTTTCTTGGTGTTCCCATCAGCATCCCCTCAGGTGTCACCTCAGTGTCCCCTCAAAGTGTCACCTCAGTGTCCCCTCAGGTGTCCTTCGGTTTTCTCCGTGTCCCCATCAAGTGTCCCTCGGTTTCCTCGATGTCCCCCTCAGTGTCCCCTCAAGTATCCCTCGGTTTTCTCTGTGTCCCCCTCAAGTATCCCTCGGTTTTCTCTGTGTCCCCCTCAAGTATCCCTCGGTTTTCTCGGTGTCCCCATCAGCATCCCCTCAAGTGTCCCCCTCAGTGTCCCCTCAAGTGTCACCTCAGTATCCCCTCAAGCGTCCCTCGGTTTTCTCGGTGTCCCCCTCAGCATCCCCTCAGGTGTCTCCTCAGTGTCCCCTCAAGCGTCCCTCGGTTTTCTCGGTGTCCCCCTCAGCATCCCCTCAAGTGTCACCTCAGTGTCCCTTCAGGTGTCCCTCGGTGTCCCCCTCAGAATCCTCTGTGTCCCCACAAGTGTTCCCCTCAGTGTCCCCCCTCAGTGTCCCCTCAGCGCGGGGGGTGCTGCTGACCGGGCGGCTCGGGAGAGGGCTCCCGCTGCCCTCACCTCGCCGCACAGCCCCGCCGGGCGCTGGGCTCTAACGGGGCCGGGGGGGCGGCGATGGCGAGGGGCCCCGCGGCCGCCTCAGCCGCCGGGGGCGGGTGTCTGCGCCTCAGAACCGGTCTGAGCCGGCGGGAACCGGCCGGGCCGTGCGCGGGGCGGGGCCGCCCGGAGACCCGGGGGATGGGCGGGGAACAGCGCTGCGAGCCCTGGGGGGGGGCAGAGGCGGCCCTCGCGGCCGTACCGAGGGGAAACGTCTCGCGTGCGGTGGGGAGGCCCCGGCGCAGGGTGCCCAGAGACATTGGGGCTGCCCCATCCCTGGAGGGGTTCGGGGCCAGGCGGGATGGGGCGCGGAGCCCCCTGGTCCGGTGGGAGGTGTCCCTGTACGTGGCCGGAGCGTGGATCTTTGAGATCCCTCCAAGCCAAACCGTTCCATGGTTCTTTGATTATCGTGAAGCTAAGTGCCTTTTTTTTTTTATTTTATTCATGGTTTCTTTGCATGAACTCCCCCAAAAAAGAGTGGGCATTTTGCTGCAATCGACACCCCTCCCATCCCCTGCAGTATTCCCAGTAACAGTTTATAATTGCTGGCTCCAAGTGATGAAGCATTTAAGCCTCTTCCTAAATCTGCAGAAGTTTTTTAGCTAAATCTGGCCTTTCTGTAGCAGGGCCCAACAGCTCAACTGCTGCTCCTGCTTTTCAAAGTGTATTTGATGTCTTTGCCTCTACAGGCAGGGAAAGAGTTTTCTTTTTCCAAAATAATTTCAGGCAGGGAGTCTTGCAAATGGGCCTTGTTGGAGATGGATGGAATGGGGTCTTAGAAAAATGCCTCATTTATTACAGTGATAATAATTTTGGTCGTCTTCAGTGACCTTATTGTTTTGCATTCTGTTAAAGGGATTTTTTTTTAATGCTATAAAAGCTTCTTGCAGTTAAATCAGAGTCTTCATTAGGAGATACGAGGTTTTCTGGCAGCCAGATCCAGACCTGTGTGTCACCTGGCCTTACCCTCTGCTGGCAAAGGAGGACCTGCATGTTGAAAACCACCATTTCTGTGAGCAGCAGACCTACAGGTCTGTGGGAGCTGTGCCTGGTGTCAGGATTGGCAGTTCCAGGCCTTCCTTTTTTTAGGAATAGTGGGAAAACCCTGAGCTGTATGGAAGGCACTGCTCTGACCAGCATCAGGGGAGACGTTGCCTGCCTGAGTTTTGCACTGGGGTGTTCGTTAGGCCCGTGGGAGCTGCTGGAAATGGATTTGCTCCCCGTGGGCATGCTGCAGGCTGAGGTCTGATGCTGTCGGTGGGTTGGGTTTGACTTTGGGGCTGTGCGTGCGCGTATTAACAAAATGGTCACTTCTAATTTCGTTTGTAAGGCTTTGATTTCCTTCCAAGTATTTTGCTTAATCATCTTGAGTAGGCTGAGGGAAGGAAAGAATTAGCTGAGGTCAGGGAAGTTGAAGCTGCCCGGGTTACTTCTCAGAAGCTGGACTTAGTAGGAGGGATCCTGAAGGCAGGAAGGAATCTGCCTCCTGTTCTCTTCCTGCTGTACGCTGAAAAGAGCGAGGGGAAATGAAACCCTGGAAAAGCCAAACAAAACAGGGAAATGGTGTTGCACGATAGGCTGTGTTGGGTGTCTCCCTCTGCACAAGTGGTCCAGATTCCCCTTCCTGCAAGAGGAATACAACTGGGATGTGAATCATCGCTGGAATAGACTAGAAGGATCCTGGTCTGAAGTGCCTGCCTGTCTCCACCGGTCATGAAGGGAGTCTAGACAGCTCTGGTGGAGACACATGCGTTACAGGCACTGGAGGGTGGGGAGAGGACTCCCATCATCCAGGCCTTTGGAATAATGGGCAGTTTAATAGTTTCTAATGAATATTCACATGGAGAGATGAATAGCTCAAGAGGAAGGCTGTATTGAAAGCTTCCTGCAAAAAGACTCATCATTATGGTGATCAAAGGAAGAATCCAGCTGCTGCCTGCCTTCACCTGTACCTTTCCATGAGAGCATGGGGAGAGCGTCCCCTCATGTCCTAAAGGCCGGGCTTGCAAACACAGGAGTGAGTGATTTCCCAAAGAGGATGGAGTGGGCTCTGCAGCACCTTAAAACCTGGGGCTGGCAGAAGAGCTTTCTTCGTGGCACGTGTGTGAGACCTGCGCATTAACCTTCGAAACGACTTCAGGTCCTTCAGTGAAGGTCACGTGGATGTGAATTAGTGGTAAATAAACTTTATTGGGGAAAAAAAAAAAGAAAGACTGTAGCCCCTCGTTTTTTACCTGTTGAATTAACCTGTTGTCTGATGCCCTCAGGTTTGCCCTTAATGTCCAGGCATCAGGCGTCGTCTGGCTGCCACGTCGCAGTGCTGAAACCATTAATGATGACATCAAGGTTTTAAGTGTGAAAGCTTCTTAGTGGGTGATTAGATCCCTCTCCAGATCATTACGGTCAGCTCGGAAGAGAGGATGCAGCACGTTTACAAGTGGAAAATCACAGACTCTGAGAGAAGTGAGGGCTCCAAGCTGTGTAGAGAGGAAACAATTTCTGTGTGCCGGGAAAGCGTCCTGATTTTTTAAAATCTTTAAGGGAAGCAAAACCTGAGTTTCCAAAAGGAGGAAGAGGGGGACATGCACTGTGTAGGTGCCATATTGATACAAACTCTTGTGTTGTTATTTATGGAGTGTCTAACACGAGAGCAGAGAGAGCCCTTCCGTTGCACGTGGTGCTAGGAAACAAGGCTTCTCTACATCCTTCCTTCTCGCAAGAGTCCTGTAACACAGGTAGGGGACTTGTTCTTTCATTTCCTGATGGTTTCAGAAGCAAACACCGCATCTCCTTCCAGCCACAAGTCCTTTGTCTTCTTCAGAGAAGTGAAATGTGGAGCCTTTCAAACATTTCTCTTTGACAGATGCTTGGGGTTCAGTGTGCAGTTACTTATTTGGCTCAAAGCAATGGCTTTGGCTAGGAAACACTTAGGAATTTAGGATGGCAGCAAGAGGAGCTGTTGGGGAATCCTTTTGACAAGAGGGAGGTGGTTTTCAGGGCTGTCTCCTAATTTCCTCCACAAATGTCCAGAAATCCCCATTGTTTTTATACCTATACATGAAAACCTCGTCAAACGCTTTAGAAATCCGGAGAGGCATTAAGGCACAGATCCTGGCGATAAGGGCATTCAGGTATTTTCTTCTTCTGTCTGTTTGAGAGCAGAGAGCTTTTCTAGTGCGATAAAGTGTGAAAGAAGGCACTGTTCTCCTTCTGAAAGAGAATTCCCAGGAATGACCAGCACTGGGTCCCCCCAGCCAAATGGTGCCAGTCTGGGCTGATAGAGAGATGCAAAGTGCCCTACTTATTCCAGCTGCTACAAGTCTGACCTCCTTGTCTCATCTGACACCTCGTTGGGTAAGAGGTTGCCGCAAGATCTCAAACCCTCAAATTATGTAAGATTTACGGAGTGACTTTGAAGCTGGTCCCTCCCTTTGGTGTTTGTTTACTGCCCGGCATGTCCTGTTCTCCAGATTGTGAAGGATGAATAGACAGAGAAAGGGAGCTGTCAGGTTAGTACAACTTCTCTATTCCTCTTTGCGTTCTAAACATGGTGTGTTTCTCCCTGTTTCCAAGTCTGGGAATACAGCAGCGACGACATCTTGCGCCGATTGGAGTTTTGCTGGGTGGTAAATGCTGTCTTGTAAGTTTAGTGTGTGTGTGTGTTTGAGGCAGAGGGGAAGGAGGAATGGCTGCTCATAGAGGAGAAACAGATGCAATCTGATGGTATTTTAGGAGGGGTTTGTGCTGGGTTTGCTTTTTAACATGGAGTTTAACTTCTAGTGATCATGTATGAAAAAGGAAGGTGCTTAATTTGTGCTGAGTGCGCAGCTCACAGACCGTGCCTTGACGTGTGCCATGGTTTGGGGTGTTAAGGTCTGCTCTGCACCAGCACTAAATCCCATGAAGGCAGCACGCAGGTGGGGCCCACAGGTGGGGCCCACAGGCTTTCTGTGTGGGGATTCCCTTGGAGGACTTCTCTTCTGTCCCACTGTCCCCAGGGTACCAGCTGAACTGCCTTGTGCTGCTCCTCCTTTCCCAGCCCTGGTAACTGTGCTGCTGCTGCTGCCATGTGCTGTGGAGGCTGGGGGTGGAAAGACGGTCGATCTGGGAGTTGTGAGAACAGAAGGCATTTTTCAGTTGTGTTTTTTTCCCTGTTTTTGCATTTTTCCCACCTATATCCAAGTCCTCATCCTTGCTTTGCATCCATGGTTATTGTGCTGAACTGACGCAGGCTTTTGGGGAAGGGAAGTAGAGTGGGACATTTGAGCACCACGAGTCCTGGTTTCAGTTTTGGGCCCCTCACTCCAAGAAGGCCCTTGAGGGGCTGGAGAGTATCCGAAGAAGGGAACGGAGCTGAGGAAGGGGCTGGAGCCTAGGGATTCTGGGAGCAGCTGAGGGCCCTGGGGATATTGAGGCTGGAGAAGAGGAGGCTGAGGGGAGACCTCATGGCTCTGTGCAGCTCCTGAAAGGAGGTTGTGGTGAGGTGGGTGCTGGGCTCTGCTCCCAAGGAACAAGTGATGGGATGAGAGGGAATGGCCTCAAGTTGTGCCAGGGGAGGTTTAGATTGTATATTGGGAAAATGTGTTTACAGAGAGAGTGTTGAAGCCCTGGCAGAGGCTCCCAGGGCAGTGGTGGAGTCTCCATCCCTGGAGGGGTTCAGAAACCGTGTGGCCGTGGCACTTGGGGACAGGGTTCAGCAGGCACCATGGGGTTAGGATGGTGGTTGGACTGGATAAGCTGAGAGGTCTTTTCTAACCTTAATGATTCCATGATTCTATGACATCTTAATGTCAAATGTCCCTGGACTTGCCCCCATGTGGGAATTCAATCACAAAATCAGCACAGATGCTGATTTAAATCACAAGAGGATGTTTTTGGAGAGGATGCTCTTGAGAGACAAACATGAGGAACCACTCTCATGGTACTGGGGGTGTGCGTTTGATGTCCAAAGCTCACGTTACTCTGCACAGTTGCTCAGTGCATGTAAAGACACATTTCCCCACCAACGTGGCACATTTTCACTAGGCTACAGCGCTGTACCTGGTTTGTACAGAGATTGTCCTTTGTGTTTTATTTTGGTGACTAAACTGTTTTCTACCCATGTGAAATTTCACAGAAAGTTCTAATTTAAGTTGTATTTTTATTTGCATGTGGGCAGAAAATGAAGTAATTCCCAAATATAGTCCTAGCCAAGAGATCCATCTGTTCTCTGCATTTTTAAATGGCAAATTAATCCTCAGCATACAACTCCTCAAATGTCTCCTCTTTTATAATGGATGAGATCACAGAAGGGATGGGTTTTTTCCCAGGCCTTCCATTTTAAGTCGGCCTTGACACAAGAATAACAGCGACCATTCCGGTTTGACAGAGCCCTTGTGGGCATCTTCCAGGGGCTGCAGTTGGTCTTGAAAAGAAAAAACACTCTGAAATTATCCTTCCCTTCATCTCTTTGGTGTTTCTCTAAGAGATTGTGTAAGATGTAAGGGCACAGAAATTCTGTTTCAGCAACTCCCTTACCGAACGCACGTATCGCTGATGGAGAACCAAGACCACGCTGTCCATGTTCTGTTGGATTTCACTCTCCAGACTGTTTTGGGAAGGACTGAGCTTCCACAGCATTATCTGCCAGAAATGGGATTTCTATATTAAGCATCCCCTGTTCCCAGTGTTACCGAGGAGGCATTGTTTTTCGGCTGTGGATCTTGTCATGGCTCTCACTGCAGCTCCTCTCACAAGAACTATTCTGATTGTTGGGAAGAGCAGATGCACCGATTCAAAACCTCTCTGGGGGGGAATTCAAACACATGGAATTTTGTGTAGAGCTAAAACAGGGCCTGGAAGAGGGAGGTGAGGGTCTCCCCTGCCTTTTGGCAGGACGGAGTGCAAGGTTAGGGGCAGGCCAGGAGAGTGATCGAGGGAGGAGTTGATGGGGCACATGTGGGGCCAGGTGGCCGAGAAATGAGAGCTGCCAGGGACACAGGGCATACAAATAGTGCCAGGTTGGGGGTTTTTAAGGCAAGGTGAAGACAAAGACAGAATTAATTCTGCAGGTCTGTTTGCCATGATCTGCCAGCCACTTTATGTTTGAAAAATGTTTATACCTCTGCAAGAGGTGCTTTTTTGTGTTTAGCATATGCATGAAAAGCCTTTTCTGCTGAAAATGCCCAGCACTCAATATGGTGTCGGTCTTGTTAAGTCCAAATGCTTTTAAAATTATATTGAAAACTGTTTATTCCAAGGAAGTAATTTGTCAGTGGTTTTAGGGCAAAAGGGGCTGCTTCTGGTCCTCAAGTAGCCACGTAGGAACATACTTGGGCGAGTGGTGGTTATGTTTTAGATGGCATTTCACTCTCTTGGCGTAAGGAGTTGTACTTGGGGAAGAGTTAGGGTTTTTAATGATGCCTAGGTGATCCCCTCATGAAAGCAGTGCAGTTGTTATTTAGGAACCTGCCTTTAAAAGTTGCTTTCTTGGTATTTTGAGAAGATTTGGCCTCCCACGAGCCGGGAGATCAAGTTCCTCAGCCTCTTGTGATTCATCGAGTGACCTTGGGCAAAGCCCTTGGCCTGTTCTTCCCTGCAATGCAGAGGTGTTAGGGCGTACCTACCTCCCGTGCGTCTCAAACTGAAATGGGGTTTTTGGAAAGATTTCATGTGCTCTGAGGTGACAGTTGCACAACATTAATTTAGATCATCTGCAGATAGTTGGCAAACCCCGTTTACTTTCAGAGTATGACACCAATTTTGGCCCAAGCATTGAAAGCCTTTTTCCTTCCAGACTGAACAAGCCGTTCCTCTGCCGTAGTGGTGAACTCTGCCCCATCATTGTGATCGCAGGCTGATCAACGCCAGCTGCCTCGAGCAGGAGCTCTTCTGCAGGCAGGGCCTGCTGGGGCTTCAAATAATGTGGCTGAAACCCGGGGCAGTCAGAGGAGGTGGGAGTTGGGGTGGCTGCAGTGGAACACCTCACGGGGGCTGGTGCCTGACTCAGGGCTTCCCTTGGTGGCAGTCATGTTTAAAAAAGAGGCTCCTTGGGCTTGCACGTTCTCACATCCACCCTCTCCCTTCCCTCCTTGCCTCAGTGAAGTTTAATTGTGGGAAAGCTGTGCCAAAGAGCTGGCTTTGTACTTCACCCTCAAGGCCTCGATGACTTTAATCTTTCCCAGCACCGAGCTCCGTCACCGTGGCCGTTTGCTGAGAAAGCATTTCCTCTGCCTTCCCAGAGTTTCATTTTTGAGCGTGAACGGTCCCACCATTCCCTGGCAGCATCCGTGGTTCAAAAAGGTTCTGCCTGGGGATGCAGGTGACTCGGCCTGCTCCCAAGTTCAACACCAACCCCATCCTTGGTGGAGTTAACAGCTGGCATGGGGAGTAGAGGGCTTGGATAGCATCTTCCCAGCAGGAGGAGAGTTGCGGTTGCTGAGTCGGCTGTTTGCTGTGTAGATAGGCTGATGGGTTTGTAACCAGGACATTCTTTCTTCCAGGTTAATGTTTGTTATTCTTGGCTAGTGAGTTCCAGGGAAGAATTAAAAGGAGCCCACTGGTGTCTTGAGTCTCTTGGAGTGTGCGGCTCCAGGGAAAAGTGTTTTGGAGTGGGGGTGTTCCTCTGTCCTTCAGAGCTATGTCTTTATCTTTCCCAGGATTCTTCTCAGCTGGCTGTTTCTCATCACAGATCAGGGGTCAGGCATCATGGTAAAAAGACTAAAGTAAATGTATTGATATAGCCTGTCACAGAAATTAAAACATGATGATAATAAGCCAGTCACTTGATGCAAGATATTATATGGTAAATACTGTCTGGAGGCTGTGTCTTAAAAAATAACCTGGTCAAAGGCAGGGAGAAATCCTGCAGCCAGCCCTTGTTATTTGGCCAACTAAGAGACACCGAGTTGTCATGGCTGTGCTGCTTTCCCATGGCCTATAAACAGCATTTAATTTCATTTCTGTCGAATCAGGATTCCAGCCCAGCAGGAGGTGTCTTGAGCCTCCTTTCTGGGCGTGGTGAGACAGAAGAAGTTAAGGAAAGAGGATGTCCCCATTCCCCTGTCTGCAGTGTTTTAGGATCTTTCTTCAGAGCAGTAAAAGCATTTTTTAATTTTTTTGTGTGACTGTTTTCCTCTCACATGCAGTAGGTCTTTTTTTCCCCTCTGTTGGTTGTTTTATCATAGCTGTGTGTTATTAAATACTTCAGAGGCTGCACGTGTGACACGTACAAACCAAAGTTCCTGGGTGGTGAGTTCTCAGTGGCTTGAACGGGTGCCAGGAATGTCAGGCAGGCACATCCCGGCGTGCTTTGCGCCGCCCGCTCCGAAGGTACTGGAGGCCGGAGTGCTGGGCACAGGGTAGTTACACCCAGAGACTGTTGGGTGTAGCTGTGCTCCGTGGCTCGCTGCCTCCACCCTCTCAGGCCCAGCAGCCAGTCTGTTTATGTACGTATTTAAAGCACAGAGCTGTGTTATGAAATGGAAAAGCAGGGCTGGAGCTGTTTGTGGTGCACGCGTGTGGGCTGTGCCCCGTCAGCTGCTCGCCTTCCTCTGCAGAACATGGCAACAACTCATTCCCTCCTCATCTCCTTGCACAAACAAACTGTACGTGTTTGACTGGGTTTTCTGATACCTTCAACTTCAACTTCAGCTCCTTTTAACTAGGAGAAACCCTGTGTTTATTTCCACAGACGTGAGAAATGTTTATTTTCTTACGAATCCACGGGTGTGGACTGGTGTTAAATGGGACTCGTCGTGTGTGCAGGCAGCTGCCCTGCTCACCTGCGTGTTCAGGTGCCTCCGATGAAGGGATGCTCACCCCCTGCCCAGCCCCCTTGACTTTTCATCGTGGTTATTCCTCCTTTCCTGTGGCAAACAGTGTCTGGATTGCCTGGAGTAACCTGGTGTCTGGGTTTTGTGGGAATGGCTTATTTGCCGTAACATGTGATTTGGTGTGTGTTTTTCAATTTGCATGTGTGTGGAGAGCAGGGGAAACTGATTAAATACCTTTTTAGATTAACGTAGGCTTAGTGGTGGGTCAGAAGCAGTGGCCTGGAACAGACCTGTACATGTCTGATCTCAGTATATCATTTTCATTCAGAAGAGAAGTTAAAGTTTTTCATGGGCAAAGATCCTTTAATCTAAAGCTACAATGGCATAGGATGCATTTTTGAAGGTTTTTCTTTTTTAAGCAGATAGTGTCATATTTTTCCTGGATGTTGGCAATAATTAGGTCTCGTTAATTCATTTTTTCCAAAATAAGTAGTGCTTTCAGGATTCGTTGACCAGTTTTATGATGCCATTTTCCCAGGTCCAGGAAGTCTTAACTGGTGGTTTGTTTCCGAAGCCTACTGCAGATTTATAAAGTATCCAAGGATTTGTGTCTCCTGGCTATAGCTGGTCACACAGCCCTGTCCCTGCCAGCCTTTTGCAGCCAGGGGTTTTTGCACAGACATCATCTGTGATGCCTCAGCTTGGATCTGGAAAGGGAAGGACAAGAAAAGGAAGGGTTCCTTATGCTTCCGCTCCGAGATGAGTGTACATTAGCTTTGGACTTCCTTCCCCAAATTGGGAATCTGCTGCTGCTATCAGCCACGAGAGGAACCTGCTGCCAGCAGGGCCTGGTGCTGTCAGGGACTGGCCCGTGCTCTTGTCCTGAGCGGGTCTTTCTGGGAAAGAGTCTTTGCTTAGAGATTGTTGTGACAGGTTATTGAATCAGAACTGATCTAGGCAGAGTTCCTGATTTCAGTTAATTTTGGCAGGAAAAAAAATGCATCTCTCTGCATATTTCTGTGAAAGGAGTCCTGGATCCTTTACCAGTCCTGGGTAAGCACTTTCTGAAGGCAGCCATTAAAAAGAAAACCTTTTTGCATTTTTCCCTGCTGATATGTGTCATGTGTTCCCTTGGAAAATGCAAAGGGTTCCCACTGATTCTAAGTGGCTTGGTTTTTGACTTGCTCGGACAGAGGTTGGGTTTGCTTTGCCTTTCTCTAAACCTGAAGTCTGGCAGTGCGCGTTGATGCCTCTTTCTGCTGTGTTTTCCACCTGGGCTGTGGTGTTTCTCTCGCCGTCGGGAGGGCGGGCACAGCGTTACCGCTGACTCACCCTCAAATCCACTCGCAGGAATGACAGTTGTCCCACATTTTGAATTGTGGGAGGGCAGGGCAGGGTGTGAGATTGCTCGGTTCGGCACCGCTGCCATCGATGGAAAGCAGCAGGCATCCTGTTCCATCAATGGGTTTGGAGCTGCTCTTTCATCTCCTTTTGCTAGGGAACAAAGAGAATGGCTCGTGTTGTGTTCTTCGCCCGAGCGCTTTCATTTTTCATACATAAACGGAGCGTTGCTTCGTAGTTTGTTACTCAAACTGCAACAGGCAATTACTTGAAAATGAGGTGTTTCTGTGGAAATGAGTTACACAGTTTGTGTGCATCAGGAGCCAAAATGTCATCTTTGCAGTTGTGAGTGAGAAGAGGAGAATTCTGTGGGCTGATGAGCTGCAGCGTGCTGAAACCAGACGTGCTCGGGGCTTGGTTTTGTGATCTGCACCCCATCGTTGGATCCTGACACGCAGAGTCTTTGGGACTCTGCCACGTGGATAGAGCTTAAAGGCTGGATTACGAATAGATTTTTATCTTGATTAATATAAAATACTTATGTAGGTAAATAGTGTGAGTAAGAACACACACATCCTATGTTCTTGTAAAACACTGCAGGCGGTTGTTGAAGGCAGATTAGTATTTTTAAAGGGCTTGTAAACTAGACGTGCGCGTGGAGGGAAAGGATTTCATGTCCACCTCCTTATTAAAGTAGGAGGGATTGCCTTTATAGATGAGGTTTTCTGTCTGATTTCACCAGCAGTGAAATCAAAAATCTCTATTCCCCATTGCTGTGATGCCGTGGTAAAAGCTGGAGTGTGTGGAACTGTTTGGGCCAGACAAAAGAGCCCCTGAAGTCCTTCCTGATCTTGGTGTTCTTCATGCAAGAGCACACATCAGGACAAAGTCTGTGAGTGCCACAGAGGCAGCCGAACCTGTGAGCCTGAGGTGTTTAAAGAGGTGGATTCTCAGCACAGGCTCCCTCCCGGCGCAGCGCGTGTGTTGTGACAGCCCGGGAGATTAGTTTGTCTGCTCGCTGGCATTCTGCTCCACTGAGCTTACACGGGTGTTGAAGAGCAGGTTTTCCTGTGTTGGGAAAAGGCTGTGTGCCAGAGCATGCTCTGCTTCTGGAAAAAACCATCCCAGGTTCTGCACTGCTTGCAGGAGCACAGAGCGAGGACACAAAGCTGTCTCCTGCCCCCCCCCCCCGCCCCCCAAGGCCTTTCGATCACTTGAAACACTTTGGAGAAGGAGGTTATTTTAACCAATCTGCCAGTTTTTTTCCAAAGCCTTTTGAACTCCCTCACTAAAAGGATTTTTAATAACTTCTGTGCGCTGGCAGAGAATCGTTGTTTTCAGAGTTACTCACAGGGAAAAGGAAAGCCATATTCTAATGTTCTGGGAGTGTATGCCTGTGCAGCTCACGTGCTTTAGGTTTGTGTATTTTTAAAGCTGTGTTGAAAAGGAGCTCTGCTTTTCTGAGTGAGCCTGTGTGTAATTCGCTGTCGGAGGCTTTATTTGCGGTGACTGGCTGACGCAGCCACTGGAATTAACTCTTCAATCATTCTCCTCCACACAGAACAGAAAATCTTTGACTTTGGAATTATTCTATCCATATGCCTGCAACTGGAAAAGTGATGAGGCTTTCCCTGAAGAAAGGGGAATTGTTCTTGCCACCATTTTTTTCCGTTCCTAAAAACAGTTGGGAAGTAATGAATTCTTTTTCTATGAAGGCTTGCTTTTCTTTGGAACTCAAATCCCTAGAACTCCCAGGGAAGTGGAAATCATCAGCGTGGTCCTCTTTTCCCAAACTGCGTGGAATCCAAACTCTTGTAGTAGAATTTATCACCATGTTGGATTCATTGTCTGGATGCCTGACGGTGTTACCCAGGGATTATCTGTGTTCCTCACTGAAATACTGGGATTTTAACAGGATGTTCTGTATTTTAAACCTCCTCATAAAAAAGAAGCTAAAATTAGGCTGTTCCCATTTTACAGCACTGCTGAAATAGAAATGCAGCGCTGTCTCTTGCTTAAAGGATACAATCCCAGCAGAGTAGAATGTTTAAAAGGTTTTGGGAAGTGCGTAGCTGGTCCTAACGCCGAGCATTGAGATGTGAGAAGGGGCAGGAAAAACAGCGCACGGGACTGCTTGCTGCAGCCCTCAGATCTTATTTTAGCCTTCCCCCGGGAACAGGGAACCACGCAGCCCTGCTGTCAGCCTGGGAATTATTTCCAGGCTCTCCCCCCGCACTCTCTGTCTGCATTTGTGTTTTAAAAGAGGCTTCTCTGTTCTTTGCCAGTTTATTTCATACTCATAGAATCATAGAAGCTCTTGGTTGGAAGAGACCTTTGAGGTCATCGAGGCTGACCATGCCTGTCCACTACTAAAACCATCCCTGAGCCCCTCATCCAATGCCTCTGGGGATGGTGGCTCAGCCACCTCCCTGGGAGCCTCTGCCAGTGCCTGAGAACCCTTTTGGTGAAGGTATTTTTCCTGATGTCTGTTCTAAACCTTCCCTGCTGCAACTTGAGGCCATTTCCTCTTGTTTCATTGCCTGTCACTTAGGAGAAGAGCCCAGCACCCACCTGACCCACAACCTCCTTTCAGGCAGTTGTAGTTGATGAGGTCTCCCCTCAGCCTCCTCTTCTCCAGACTAGACAGCCCCAGGGCCCTCAGCTGCTCCCACAACCCCTGTTCTCCAGACCCTTCTCCAGCTCCGTTCCCTTCTCTGGATGCTTTCCAGCCCCTGAAGGTCTTTCTTGTTCTGAGGGGCCCAAAACTGACCCCAGGATTCCAGGTGTGGCCTCTCCAGCGCCGAGTGCAGGGGGCGATCCCTGCCCTGCTCCTGCTGCCAAACCATGGCTGATCCAAGCCAGGATGCTGGTGGCCTTCTTGGCCACCTGGGCCACCACTGGCTCATGTTTAGCCCCTGTTGAACACCACCCCCAGGTCCCTTTCCACCAAGCAGCTTTCCAGCTGCTCCTCCCAAAAAGCCTGGAGTGTTGTAGGGGGTTGGTGTGACCCAAGTGCAGGATTTGGCACTCGGCCTTGTTGAACCTCATCCTGTTGGTCACATCCCATTGATCCAGCCTGTCCAGATCCCTCTGCAAGTGATTGCTGGCTTTACCCCTTGAGACTACTGGTGTAGTTCTGGGGGGGGGGGCAGGTTTATCCCCCTTTCCTATAGCACAGTAGAGAAGAGGTCCAATTTAATGAGGGCTTGAGATGATCCAGCATTGCTGGAGTGAACAGAAAGGTAGGCAGAGGGAATGGCATAAACAGGAGAAAGATGAAGAATGAATTGCAGCGTGATTCACTTTGAGCAATTAAATAATCTGTTAATGAAGAGGTCACGACAGCAGGTGGCACAGATGCAGGTGTTGCAGAATAAAAGGAGTTTACAAGGTTAGAAGAAAAACGAGGCTGCGAGCGGGTGTCTTGTTGGTAGGAAATTTGGAGCTGAGGAGCACAAGGGGCTCTGGGTGAGTGGGGGAAGCGTTGCTGTGTATGGAAATACTGACAGTGGTGAAGCCCTGGCAGAGGCTCCCCAGGGCTGTGGTGGAGGCACTGTCCCTAGAGGGGTTCATAAAGTGTGCAGACACGGCACTTTGGGACATGGTTTAGTGGGCAAGGTGGGGTTGGGCTGACAGTTGGAGCTTAGAAGTCTTTTCCAACCTGGTGATCCTATGAAATAACAGGTTGGGTGGTGCTGGGCAGCAGCAGAGCCCACCTGAGATAGGAGGCAGGAGCAAGGACTTCCTTTTCACTCCCCTCCTGGCATGGCTTTATTTTCTCTCCTCTCCCAAAGTACTGCTGAGCTTCCTCCTCTGGGGAATGAGAAGTAGGAGGAGAGTGTGTGGGAAAGGCACCAACGCGTGAAGCAGTGGGATGTGGGAGGAGTTCCTTGTGTTTATTCTGCATTTTTGACCATTTTTGTGGTGTTCTGCTCTGGTGTGGGTTTGTGTCCCCCTTTGATTGTTTATAAGCATTTGGGGCCAAAGGTTGCCCTCACTTTGCACCTCCAAGATATAACAGGGACAGAGCCCAGGGGCTGTTAGCACTGTGCCACCACTCCTGTTACACTGAGAGGCTCAGGAAAAACCCAATTTTGGGGAAATGTCTTTGGAAAAATGACTCTGCTCCTGTTACCCTGGCGTTCCTTAAACTGCAGAAAAGGAGTGTGGTGGGAGAGGCCACAGCATCAGGAAAATGATTAAAGCTTTAAATAGCTGCTCTGAGAAAAGACTGGAAGGGGTTAAGTGCTTTAATATGCAGAGGGAATATAAGAAGCCTAGGAAATAATTGAAGATAAGAAAAAGATAAATTGCTTATCGCTTTTCTGTGTGATGAAAATTAAGCGGAAAGCAGCCAATTTCAAACCGCTGGGGTTATTTTTGTACGTGGCAGATCCCCCCCTCCCTCCAGCCTCCGAGTTCGAATTCCAGCAGAATTTTTTAGAAGGCTGCTCGTGTAATGGAGAACCAGAGTCTCCAGGGTTATGTCAGACAACATTATTTTTAGCAATGTTCTAAGCCTGCGTGCCTCGGGGAAGGAACCAGCCACCGAAGGAGATGACGTGTCCCCACTGGGCAGGCTTTAATAACATTATTCACCATATTTCTCAACTCTCCCACAAAGCATCCAATGATCTGAGCTGTCAGGAGTCGCTGGACTGGATTGACTCCCTGTATGATCCAATATGAAAATCCTGTTCTGCTGTAATTGCTGTTTTTGAAAAAATGTTTTGGGTCTGGGTTCCTCATACCCTGAAGTTGGCCGTGGAGGCTTTTAAATAGCGTTTGCTGGTTCGTGCCCTTCTGCCTGGGTTCTTCTGAGCAGTTGGCCAAAGACACCTTGCCTTGATGTTCTCACACGAGGCTTTGGTATCATCAGAGGTGTGGGGAGGGGCTCTTGATCAGGGAGTGCAGGGACAGGACAAGGAAAACAGTTTTAAGCTGAAAGAGAGGAGAATTGAAATGAGATCTTGGGGAGAAATGTTTTGCTGTGGGGAGGCCCTGGCCCTGGTTTCCCAGAGAAGCTGTGGCTGCCCCATCCCTGGAGGTGTTCAAGGCCAGGTTGGATGGGGCTTGGAGCCCCCTGATCCAGTGGGAGGTGTCCCCGCCCATGGCAGGGAGTGGAACTGAATGAGCTTTAAGGTCTCTTCCAACCCAAACCATTCCATGATTCTATGATTCTTTCTTTAAAGATATCAAGAGGCGATAAGGAGAACTCGAGGATTCACTCTTGGGTTCACAGCAGCACCCGGGAGAACAATAGTATTTCTTTTTCTTTATGTGAGAGTGCTGGGAGGGGTTTTGGGGCCCTGACAGAGCTGTGTACCCTCTCTGTATTCCTCCAGTCTTCCCACACAGCTCCTAAGCTGATACAACATTGTATTACACTTAATTAAATCTCTGCTATTGTCACGGCGTGTAACAGGATCTGTCTGACGTTTTACCCATATTCCATTTCCCTCGCTGTCTCCTCGGAGGGCTTTGTGGGAGAATATTTGTAGGGTGACTCTGAATTCCTGTGTGTTACTGGGCTGTGTCACAGAAACTGGGTTTCTGCGTTAGGCAAAGGGGAGAGGAAAGGCCATACACGAGCAAAAACTCTGACATTTTGCCCTGTAATTATGTGCTCTGGTTGCTTGGTGTCTCCGTGCCCTCATCTGTCCTTCCCTTCGTGCCGTTCACAGCAGCGACTCCAGCAGCAGCTCGAGCGACGAGTCCCCGGCACGGTCCGTTCAGTCGACAGCAGTCCCCGCGCCCGCCTCCCAGCTGCTTCCGGCCCTGGAAAAGGATGAACCCCGCAAAAGTTTTGGGATCAAGGTTCAGAATCTTCCAGTTCGCTCAACAGGTAAAGTCACTTGGGAATAAAGGAAGAGGAAGGCAGTTAAAGACTGGTTAAATAACCCTTATCGTGTCTTCGGCGCAGCAGCCGCGCGCTGCCTCCAAGGACAACATTCTCCCCCTGCTTCTACCTCGGTTCTTATGGAGCGGTGGGAAAATTGCTTAATTAGTGCCCATCTGTGAGAAATCCTGTGGGTCCCTTGCTCGAGTCCCTCTGCTTGAGCACTCGCAGCCACCAGAGCTGGAGCTTTGACTCAGGAATGTGGATTTCCTGTGGGAAAAACCTGGAGCATCTCAGATTCTGCACTTAAAACTCAGATCATTTATTCTTGCCCTTCTTCAGTCTCTTTTTTAATACAGAAAACTTTAGGGTTTTGTGTCGCAGTGCTGAGTGCTGCGAAACACCCGTGGGTTTACTCATAATGGTATTGCATGGTAAATACAGCAAGAAGCCGCTCGCTGAGGAGAGCAGCTGATCACTCTGTTCCCTGCGCTGATTGCGGGAGAGATCTCACAGCAAAAAGCAGCGTGGGATCATTGGGGAAACAATGGGAACATAATTCATGGATCCAAAGGCACACTGCCTGAATTTAAATAATACATTTTGCTCGGGGGTGCTGATTGATGAGAAGCTCCACACGAGCCAGCAGTGCACGTGCTGCCCAGAAACCACCCGTGTCCTGGGCTGCATCCACAGCAGTGGGACTGGCAGAGCCAGGGAGGGGATTCTGCCCCTCTCCTCTGCTCTGGTGAGACCCCACCTGGAACCCTGTGTCTAGTTCTGGAATATCCCCAACATAAGAAGGACATGGAATTATTGAAATGGGTCCAGAGGAGGCTACAAAGGTGATTGAAGGGCTGGAGCACCTCTGCTATGAGGACAGGGTGAGAGAGTTGGGCTGATTCAGCCTCCCATTACTGAAAGGGGCTCCAGGAAAGCTGGGGACGGATTTTTGCAATGACATTGAGTGATGGGACGAGGGGGAACAGCTTTAATTTGGAAGGAGGAAGATTTAGATTGGATGTCAGGAAGAAATTCTTCTTGATGAGGGTGGGGACGCTCTGGCCCAGGTGGTGGCTGCCCCATCCCTGGAGGTGTTCAAGGCCAGGTTGGATGGGGCTTTGAGCCCCCTGATCCAGTGGGAGGTGTCCCTGCCCGTGGCAGGGGGGTGGAACTGGATGAGCTTTGAGGTCTCTTCCAACCCAAACCATTCCATGATTCTATGAATTGACTGAACCAAGTGGTGTGTAAGACTCTTCCAAAGAGAAGGATCAGCCAGAGGCTTTTGCATCTGCAAAATTCACACCCAAAATTAAAGAGAGGTAATAAGGAACACCAGATCTCTTCTTGTCTTTTATGATGCTATTAAATTGGTAAAAAATGTGTTTCTGTAGTCCTAACGTTTATTTGTTGGTTTAGATACAAGCCTTAAAGATGGACTTTTCCATGAATTCAAGAAGTACGGAAAGGTGACGTCGGTGCAGATTCACGGGGCTTCTGAGGAACGGTATGGACTGGTCTTCTTCCGACAGCAGGAGGACCAGGAGAAGGCACTGAATGCCTCAAAAGGAAAACTTTTCTTTGGCATGCAGATCGAAGTCACCGCCTGGATAGGGCCAGGTAAGGGCCAGGCCCTTCTTGCACTCCAAGTGGACGCATGACCGCTCTGAGCGTATTCCCAGGCTGGTAGGAAGAGGCAGCACAGGAGTAAGAAATGGTAAAATTGCTTTTCTGAAGAAACATAATTTAAAGAAACTGGGAAATAAGCCAGAATGGATTCCAGAGCCAGGAGAGTGGATGCTCTTAGGTCAAACAGGGAGCGAGTTCCAGTCTTGTGCCTCGGGGAATGCAACCTGACGTCCTCTCAAACAGTGGGATCTGCTGGTTGTTGGAAGAAGCAGCCTCATCTTCTGTGTCTCAGCAGAGCAGAACCAGTGGGTGGTGTGAGCGTAGTGCTGAGTCCTCACAGGCTTCTTTCCTGCTTTTAATTAATACAGCTAACGATGGCTGGATTTTTGAGGCTCGAGCTGCGCAGCCCAGGTGAGCGACCGGTGAAAACTATAGCATTGAGCACAGGGTTAAGTTTTGAGTCTGCACTTAAATTGCTTCTTTAAAAATTGATTTGTGCAAACAAACCCCTGCCATGTGCTGTTCCCAAAGGACAGCAAAGCCTCGTTTGAATTCATTAATATTTGTTGAAAGAAAAGATTTCTAGAGGAGCAGTTGGAGTGCGCAGCTACTTCACGCCTGAGGGCGCTTGGATTCCTCAGTGCTCCCCCTGTGGTGTGATCAGAGATGTTGAATTCTGTGCCAATAACAGCTCACAAGTGCAGTGCCATGTGTTTTTGTCAGAGACATTGGTTACTCTCGTTCAGATCATATCTGCTTGGCAGGAAGTAGACAAGCAAACAAATCAACATGAACCGAGCACGCATGAAAAGCTCCTCCGTGCATCACAAATTTCCTGCTCTCTTTTGCTTCTAGAAACAGAAAGCGAGAATGAATTTCGTCCCTTGGATGAAAGGATAGATGAGTTCCACCCAAAAGCAACAAGAACTCTCTTCATTGGCAACCTGGAGAAAACCACCACCTACCATGACCTCCGCAACATCTTCCAGCGCTTTGGTGGGATCGTGGTACGTGAGCTCTCTGTGCTGTGCAGGGTGGTGTTGCCTGTTCTGTCTGTACAGGCCTGTAAAATGCTCCGAGCAGTGATAAATCATAGTGTCAGTGACAGATAGTTCAGGCTTTATGTAATGTCCTGAGTCACTGATCTTCCTGGAATACACCTGAAAGCTTCTCTTTGCATTTAGAGTGAAACCTTAGCACACATGGGGGTAGTGTAGCAGTAGGAAGAGCCATAGGAGCACTTAAAAGAAAAGAGTCTTGTGCCAGCTCTGAGCATTCACAGAGAAGCTGAACTGGGCAGCTGGGCTGTGACTCTGCCCGGCGTTGTTTTTGTGTTGAATCAGAACAATGCTGTGAAGTCTGAGTTTCCTGTTGATTTCTGAAACAAAGTGGTTGCTGCATGTGGAAGCGGCATCAGAGCTCAGCCTGGGCCCTGACAAGAGTGGGTGGATTAGTGACAGCACGTGTGGAATGGGGATTTCTGCTGAGCAGGTGTCTCTGAACAAGGTGGAGCAGCAGCCAGCCCCATCTCCTCTCTCCTCTCTCCTCTCTCCTCTCTCCTCTCTCCTCTCTCCTCTCTCCTCTCTCCTCTCTCCTCTCTCCTCTCTCCTCTCTCCTCTCTCCTCTCTCCTCTCTCCTCTCTCCTCTCTCCTCTCTCCTCTCTCCTCTCTCCCCTCTCCCCTCTCCCCTCTCCCCTCTCCCCTCTCCCCTCTCCCCTCTCCCCTCTCCCCTCTCCCCTCTCCCCTCTCCCCTCTCCCCTCTCCCCTCTCCCCTCTCCCCTCTCCCCTCTCCCCTCTCCCCTCTCTCCTCTCTCCTCTCTCCTCCCCTCTCCCCTCTCCCCTCTCCCCTCTCCCCTCTCCCCTCTCCCCTCTCCCCTCTCCCCTCTCCCCTCTCCCCTCTCCTCCCCATGTTCTTATCAAGTCATGTCAGAACTGCATTAAGAGTTTTCCAGACAAGTGAGGGAACCATCCAGTGTCTGTAAGTGGTTGGATCTGTGCTGGCACTGATGGGTTATGCACTCACTGGGGGCTGGGGCTGCTCACAAACCTGCTCTGCCTTATTCATTCTGCTCTGAAACAGTTCTGTACCTGCTGAGGTACCAGTTCCACACAGTAGGAGCCCTGTACATACTTCTCCTTGAGAAGAAGGGAGGTGTGCTTCCATACAAAGATGAAATCCTCATTTTACAATGTCCAGAAGCTCTGGCACATCCGGCTTCTGCTCTGTCGATGACATCAGCTCCGATTTGTGAATACAGGCAGTGTCCATGGCTTAAACCCTTTTCTAATGTTACACCAGCAGAGCTGTCCCAATAAAGATATCAATAAATTATCAGCAGTGGTGCCCTGTCCTGTAGACTGGCTTTTCTGTGAAACACTGCTGTCCTGTCAGCGTTATTAATCAGCCAGGTCTTGGCAGCAGTGCTGCCTTCCACAGTTCCATCAAAACTTACAAACTCAGGTGCAGAAGGGACCGGCTTCCTAACCTTTCCGGTGGGTAACGAGCAAAGTAATGGTGTTTATTTGCCTGTTGGAAAGAATTGCTTGCCCAGAGTGAGTGGACGATTATAATTCGCTGTGGTTGCAGCAGTGCTCCTGCAGCCTCTTGGAATTGTAGCCCTCTATTAGCATTCCACTGGAATCATGAGGCTGGGGCTGTGGAAGTCTAACAGTTGTGTAAATCTCCCTCTTGACTTCTGTTTTCCCAGCTGAAGAGCTCTCGGGTGAGACCGTATCAAACTGCTGCCACATCCCTAAATTTATTAACCATGAAATTAAGTCTGTCCTGGATCTTGGAACATTTGTGCTTTGCTGGCCTTGGTGTGTGGCTCACAAAGGGGACCTGTGCTGTTGAAACAAACACAAGACACTCCACCCGTTTTCAGATCAGGATGAATGATCAAATGTTGAGTTTGTTCTGAGGCTTTTGGTGCATCTACCAGTGCTAGTGCTGAGCTTGCATGCCACCCAAATGTCAGCCCCAAGCTTAAATCAATTGAAGCCAGCCTTTGTTAGGCTTCTGGAGCTTTCTCCTGACTGCACTTCCTTTTGAATGGGCCCGTGGTGGCTTGGGATCAAATACCAGCAGTGAGAGAAGCTGAAGATCCTCTTTGCCTTTGTCATATCAGTGCCAAGTTGGTTCAGGAGATGAGGCCAGCATCACTGTCTGTTTCTAGGAACAGGATGGATCATGTTTGTTTGGAAAAGAAACCTGCTTGCCTCTTGGCTCAGAAACAAGGATCCAAGCAGGTTGTTTTCTCCTGAGCCTTTGCAAGTGGCGATTAATCTGTGTTTCTTTAATTCTGTTTTATCTCTTCCTGACACAACGTTAACAAGATGTTTGTTGATTGGGTCAGGCTTAGAATTTGGAATCTGCATTATCAAGATTTTTCCTGCATCTGCAAGGATTTGGTTTTGCCATTGAATGAGGTAGAGCAGAACAGTGAAGTTTTTAACTGTCCACTATCATTTAAATCCTCTCTGAAGACGACACTAATTACAGAGTGCTTGCAGGGCCATGGGTCTCTCAAGAAATAAGTCCTCTTAGCTGTAACAGACACTGTGGAATGTTCTGGTTTGTGTTTTTCCCCAGGATATTGACATTAAGAAGGTGAACGGAGTTCCTCAGTACGCGTTCCTGCAGTACTGTGATATTGCCAGTGTGTGCAAAGCAATTAAGAAGATGGACGGGGAATATCTTGGAAATAACCGGCTCAAGGTAAAGAATCCTCCCACAGACTGTATCCTTCTTGTTGCTGGCAGTGATGGAGTCAGAGGATGGTTCACAGCAGCACAGTTTATGGAAGTAAGGTCAGATTAGAATGTGAATTCCCATAACGGGCGTTAATCAGCATTTTTAGTGTTGGCTGTCTCAGCAAGGAATTACAGAGTCATGGAATGGTTTGGGTCGGAAGAGACCTCAAAGCCCATCCAGTTCCAACCCCCTGCCATGGGCAGGGACACCTCCCACTGGATCAGGGGGCTCAAAGCCCCATCCAACCTGGCCTTGAACACCTCCAGGGATGGGGCAGCTTCTCTGGGCAACCTGGGCCAGGGCCTCCCCACCCTCACAGGGGAGCATTCCTTCCTAATATCTCATCTCAGTCTCCCCTCTTTCAGCTTAAAACTGTTCCCCTTGTCCTATCTCTGCACTTCCTGATCAAGAGCCCCTCCCCAGCTTTCCTGTAGGCCCCGAAGGAGCCCCAGGATTAAGCAGACCTGGTGACTGACATTCTCTGACCTCAAAAGTCTGCATCTGGCAAGGCCGTGTGGGGACACAGTGCTGCTGCCGATGACAAACAGAGGCTGTCAGTGCCCAGAGCTGTCAAACCTGTCACATTACAGATGCATTCAAATTGTAGAAGAACCCAATGTTGCCAAACACTGCATTTGTTTAAGCATGCAGAATTATTGTCATTAATTGCCATTTGATTTTGGTCTCGCGTGCACCTGCGCAAGATGCTAATTTAGAAACCCCCTACAAGCAAGTCTCGCTTTCTCCAGCTACCTTTAATTAGCCGTGCTCTGTGCAGTTACTTTAAGGCTTGGGAATTGTACTGATGGAAGTTCTGCCCTTTTGTGTCCAGCTGGGCTTCGGGAAGAGCATGCCCACAAACTGTGTCTGGTTAGACGGGCTTTCCACAAACGTTACGGATCAGTATTTAACTCGACATTTCTGCCGATACGGGCCTGTGGTGAAGGTAGGTGGGAGGCTTCGGCGCCTGGTTTTTAATTGTTACTGTCTTCCTTTCTTCCCATCCTGTCCTTTCAACCCCGACTGTCCAGGGCTTTATTGCTGGGGTAGAGAAATTCTCTCTGGGGTGTGATTTGGCTGCCAGGGCTCTTGAGCTTTGCATCCCCTTGATCCGACAGCAGAACAGGCGCTTCTGGGGTTCTGAAAACAAAAGCATTTGGAATAAATGAGCTGAGAGTATTGGAAACCATTCATTGCTCTTGTGCAGTGCAGTCTCTCCCCAGCAAAATTTCTTCAGAAGGTGAACATGGAGGAACCGCAGTCTAATTATGTAGTTACACACACGCATGCTAATTACTTAATTAGACAGAGCTGTATTTTTTTTAATCAGACCAAAAAATGACTTTTTAGAAGCATTTAGAATTGTCATTGACAAAAGGATGTGGAAGAAGCAGTCACTGATGGTGCAGCATACCCGTGTCATGCGTGGGAGCGCTTTACCTGCCCCTGCACCAGAGGTCTACACATGTGCTTGGACTTGAGCATTGTCCCATGTGTCTCTGTTGGACATCAGTGAGCTTAAAGTTGAGGAACATGTGTAGATCTCCACAGGATCAGGGTCTTTGCCTCCTTAACGGATCTTTGTGGACTTGTGTTGCAGCTTTGACCTTCTTTATTGCTTGAAGAATAAGTCCATGCTGCTAAAGGAAGGTGATAGGAGGAAATTGGGCGTTCAGCAACTTGGCGAGTGGTACTGTTGACTGGGATACTGAAAACCATTTCCATTTTGGGATTCAATGTTCCCTTTACCTTTTTTCCCCCCTAAAAACGCATTGGAAATTTTTTTAAAACCTGAAAGTAAAGAAACTACAAAACTCAGTCGCCAAAGAAAAAGCTTAAAAGTAAAATACAGAAAAACAAAATAAAGGCATAAAATACCTCAAGCCACAATATCCACAATTCAAAGCAGTCCCGTGTCCTTTGATTGTCTCTCCGTTATGAATATGCCTCATCAGAAAAGCCTGGAAATTTACCTTGCTAAAAGTGATTTTCCTCTCGGTATCCTCATGAGTTAGGATTCTGTTGGGACTGACGTTAAGTCCTGTGGATGAGGCTCTTATTTGGTTTTTGTTTTGTTTTTTTGTTTTTTACAGGTGGTGTTTGACCGCTTAAAAGGCATGGCCCTGGTTCTCTACAATGAGATTGAATATGCACAAGCAGCTGTAAAAGAGACCAAGGGGAGGAAAATCGGTGGGAATAAAATTAAGGTGTGCAAAATGACCTCCAAAACAAACCAAAACAGAGGGAAACCAATCGTATTTAGGCCTCACCCTTTAACCACTGGCATTTGCAGGCTGCCAGAGAAAGGGAACCCTTAGGGGGACACGGGGGTCCCAGGCATTAAAGGCTTAAACTTCTTTTTTTTTATACTTGGCCTATGGAGACTTTAGGGAATCTTGGACCGTTGCTCGTAGAGCCTTCTCCAGCATTCTGCCGTTCGTTTCGCTGAACTTGTCTCTCTCCACTTCTGAGTGTTGGTGTCCATGTTGTTACCTCATGTGCCCCAATCCAAGGCAAACCTCTGTCCGTTTCCACGTTAGAGAAGGGAAACCTGAGGGTGGGAGTTCCTCTGGGATAACGCACCGCTGCGTTTCCGCTGCTCCGTGCGGATGTCCAGGCTCCTGACCTGGCTGAGATGCTCTTGGGGTGGCTTGCACGCTGTAGTCATGGGGCACAGCAGCCCAAGCACATGATCTGCTCCTGTGTGCCAGCAGCTCCTTCCTTGTAACAGATTTTACAAGAAAATAATAAAAAAACACTACTTATAAACAAGACGGAAGATTCTTTGCCCTGGAACACCGTTTAACATGGACAGGGATGTCTTGGATTTGGGTGACTGTGGTAATGCCTGTTCCCACTGTCCCATTGGTTCCACTGACAGGGGAGGTGAGGTGTCAGCCAGCCCTCTGAGTTATCTTCCTCCTCCTCCTTTCTTCTCTCCTGAAGAGTGGGTCACGATCTCTCATCGGGTGTGTTAAGTGAGCGGCGGCGCGCTCGCTGGGGCTGGGATTGCACCTTCTGCTGTTTCAAAGCACGGTGGTTGGATACAGATGACCTTTACATGCAGTAAAATGTGGGGTCGTTCGAAAGTTCCCTGTCTGGTGTTTGTGGGCCTTGCTGCTTAGTGAGTTCAGAATAAGCAACACCCTTGGTGTGTGTCTGTGCTCCACTGCTGGAGTTACGCAGACGTCTGGGCTGCCCCGGGGAAAAAGGGGAACTAGAGTGTTAAAAATAGTGCATTATGTGGCAAACATTTAAGTTAAATCCATTCTGTTCCTTAAATTTTGCATCAGCTATGCCATTAGCTCCTTAATATTGTCACCCTTGGCCAGAGAACATCAGCTCTTGGAGCTGCTGGAACAGGGAGCTGCAGTTGCAGAGGTTTGGTCCCTGCTGTGTAGCTCTGGGCAAATGACGTGGAGTCTGAAATAGATGGATAACACTGACCTGCTGTAGCTCTGTGCTGAGATGAAAGGGACTTCAGAGCTGTGATTGGAATTGCAGCATTAAAAACGTACCATGAGAACAGTGTGGATTTTTCCTGCTGATCTGCTGAGCTGGAGCCTCTGGTCTTGGAGCTCCAACAACACAGCCCAGTCAGGAGGGAGTTCTGTTGCTCCACACTGAGTGAAAAGGAGAGGTCTTGATTCCTGGGGAGGCCTAGGGCTGGCCTGGAGAAGTGTTTGGCTTCTGTTAAACGTCATCACCCCCACTGTCAGTTCTGCTCCCATCTTTAGACTCTGCAGCAGTGAAATGTCATCAACAAGGGATGATTCTCTCACTAAATGTGATTTATCCTTTATTTTTCAGGTGGACTTTGCAAATCGAGAAAGTCAGCTGGCGTTTTATCATTCCATGGAGAAAACGGGTCAGGATATCAGAGACTTCTATGAGATGCTGGCAGAAAGGAGGCAAGTATCTCATCATCATTCCAGTCTGATCCTGTTCCAGCATCATTTAAGTGCAGTAAAACTCTATCTGGGCAGTAATAAACAAACACTTGGTTTCATTACTCTCAACTTCACCCTTTCTGAAGTGTTATTAACAACTTCTTAGCCTATTTTTAGTCTTTTAGCATTTTAGTTTGGCTTTTTTAATCAGGTTCAGGTGGTCAGACATAAGCAGTGCAGATGGAAGTGGATGGGGATGCCACCCACCTCAGGTGGAGCTGCTGTGTGGAATTCCTGCTTGTGGGAGGTTTTGGCCTCTGCATGGTTCATATATTTGGTATCTGGTTGCTGTGATGGGTCACCAGGACACAGTTGTGAGTCATTCATCACTTGCTAGGAATGCAGAGTAGCTTATCCATAGTGCCTTCCCATGCCTGCAGGAGAAGTGGATACCTTGTGGTCTGAGAAGCTGCTGCTGCTCATCTGCTGAGCAGAGAGCAGGGTTTGCTCCTCCCCTACCCCCTTCTCAAGAGTTTAGTTTGCTAATTTGATAAAATTCTTCATTTTGTGCCTGTTTTTGCTCCAGTGACTGAATCTGAGCTTCTGTTCCTGAAAAGGGAAGCATTTTCTTTTTGTGTGGTTGTGTTTTCATTACCATCAGGGGCTGGCTGTACCGTTAGGGTCTGGTTTACCTCTAAATAAGCCCAGTGTGACACTGGTTGTACCTGGGCACGAGGTGGGTCCTTGCAGCAGAATAGATTGGTCTCACAGACACGCAGAAATACCGGATGTAACAGCAAGAAGGGTCTGGAAATTGGCAGTCAGGATTTGCATAATGGAAATAGATGTGTGTGTTCCCCAGTCGGTGCCAGATATTGTGATGTGCCAGCCAGCAGGCAGGAATAATTCCCTCTGAACCACACCAAACCAGAAACCAGAAGTGCACTATCAGGAGTCTTCTAAGGCAGAGGAGCCAGCTGGGCTTGTCTTCACCACAGAGTAATTCTGAGTAGAACACTGATGTCTGAAGCAGCGCTGCGCTTGGGTACATGGCCATCTTCTCATTTTCTGTCAGTGTGCTCCCATAGGTATCACAGGATACTTAGGAATAAGGAATCACAGAGTGATGGAATGAGCTCTGCAACACATATTGCAGTTCTGCATCCTGTGGTCTTCCTCTGAGCTCCTCCTGGCAGTTCAGGGTGCCCTGCAGTGGTGCTAAGGTCTGCTCTAGCCACGTTCTCTTAGGCTGTAGGTGTAGCCAGTCTAAATAGAGCCCAAAGGGAAAAAAAACACATAACTCCTATGATTATTTTTTTAACTTCACAGCTGCCTTTCAAAACGTTCCACTTTGCTTGCAGAATGAGGTTTTTATCTTTGTGTTTTGTTTCCTTATGTTCTTGTTTCCAATTTGGGTATTTCTTAAAACCTGGGACCTGTCAGCTTTTACCATAAACCGTCAAATAAACCTATGCAAAACAAAGTATGCGAAGCACTTTGGTGGAGCTTCGTCAGGGAAAGTTTAGACTGGATGGTAGGAAGAAGTTCTTCACTGAAAGGGTGATTGGCCACTGGAATGAGCTGGCCTGGAGGTGTTTAAGGGGAGACTGGATGAGGCACTGAGTGCCATGGTTTAGATGATGGGTTGGTGTTGGTGTTGGTGTTGGGTTATAGGTTGGACTCGATGATCTCAGAGGTCCTTTCCAACCTTGTGATACTGTGATACTGTGATTGGAGCAGCAGCTCTGTGCCGCCCCTCTGCCAGAGGGGTGTGTTCAGAGTCACAAATGGCTTATTTTTGCCATTCAGAGGTGTTGAGGTTATGACATTAATTGCTTATTTTGCTAAATCCTTCCCATAATTCACCTGGTGTCATAAACAACCTGGGGGTTTCCTGTTGCCTTGGTCTTGCTGTAAACAAGCATCGTCAGCACGTCACGTACAGCGAAAGAGCTGATTGTGGAGTTAAATGGTCCCTTACAGGGTTTAGGGTTTTTAAAAGAAATCTTATTACCACTTTACTGGTCAGAAATGGAGAGATTCCAGCCTTGAATTCTGATTTGAGTTGTGTTTCTGGGATCAGGTCCTTGAGGTGGGATGGCCTTCACCAGGACAGCCTGGTGCTGTGTAGGCTCTACCTTAAATTAAGTGGTAATTAGGAGGAGATCTAAGCTATTTATTCTCATATTTAGCAGAGACGAAAGAAGAGGATCTTATGAATACGCTCCTGATCGTACTTACTACGAGACTGTCCGGACTCCCGGGACGTATCCCGAAGATCCTCGGCGCGAGTACCCAGCTCGAGGCAGAGAATTTTACGCAGAGTGGGATCCCTACCAAGGAGACTACTACGACCCACGCTACTACGACGACCCACGCGAGTACAGGGACTACCGGGGCGATCCGTACGAGCAGGACATCAGGGAATACAGCTACCGGCAACGGGAGAGGGAGCGGGAGAGGGAACGGTTCGAATCCGATCGGGACAGAGACCACGAACGGAGGCCGATTGAACGGAGCCAGAGTCCGACGCACTCCAGGCGTCCGCAGAGCCCCGGAGCGTCTCCCTCGCAGTCGGAAAGGCTGCAGAGCGATTCGGAGAGGAGGATTTACAGCAGGTCATCGGATCGCAGCGGCAGCTGCAGCTCGCTGTCTCCTCCACGATACGACAAGCTCGACAAGGCCCGCGTGGAACGTTACGTGAAAAATGAAAAACCAGAGAAGGACCGCGTTTTTGAGCAGGAGAGAGTCGACAAGGAGAAACGCTTGGTGAGGAAGGAAAAGCCGGAAAAGTTAGAGAAGGAAAAACCAGACAAGCAAAAGCGAAAAGCAAAAATCCATTCGCCCAGCTCTCAGTCGTCTGAAACGGATCAAGAGAATGAGAGAGAGCCCAGCCCTGAGAAGTTGAAGGGCAACAGTAAACAAAGTAAAGAGCGAGGTGACAAAGAAGGGACAGCTAAAAACCGCCTGGAACTGATGCCCTGCGTCGTGTTGACCCGAGTGAAAGAAAAGGAAGGGAAAGTCATTGACCAGCCCGCTTTGGAGAAACTGAGGGCAAAGCTGGATAACGACACCATGAAGTCCCCGCTTCTGGAGCAGAAAACACAGACATCCCAGGCTGAGCAAACCAAGTCGGATCAGTCTAAACTGGAACCTTCCAGAAGCAAGGTACAGAAGGAGAAAGCCCTTGCCAGTCACGTGGAAGTGGTGGATAAGGAGGGGAAGCTGAAACCCAAAAAACACTTGAAGACAGAGCAAGCTTCCGAGGGGACCAACGCAGTAGATTTAGACAAGTTGGAAGCTCGTAAGAGACGTTTTGCCGATGCAAATCTGAAGACTGAGAGGCAAAAACTGGAAGTAAAACGGAGCAGCCAAGATGAGGAAGATGCTCGCACGGTTTTGAAGAAGCAGCTCGATGCAACGTCTTCGTCTAGAGAAGCGACAGGCCTAAGGGAAGGAGAATTGGAGAGAAAACCCCTGAGGAAGGAAATGCTGAAAAGGGAATCTAAAAAACTCAAACTGGAAAGACTTATTCCCGTTACCAGTCCCAAAGAAATTCAGGAGACTCTTAATGTTGGTGGGATTGGCTTGCGTCCCACCCTAGACCTGCAGGCGAGGCTCATGGAGACGACTGACGAACCAGCAGAGGTGCAGGAGCTCTCTTCTAAGAAAGTGAACCCAGTCAAACCCCAGCATAAACAGGTACAGCTCCTGGAGGACCAAGGAGCAGAGAGAGAGGAGGCAAGGAAGAATTACTCTGGTCTCCCTGAGGACACACCTGACCATAAACTTGGCCCGGAGAAGCCTCCATCAGCTGATACAGAGGAGAAGATTGGCATTGACATTGACCACACGCAAAGCTACAGGAAACAAATGGAGCAAAGTCGCAGGCTGAAGCAGCAGCTGGAAATGGAGATCGCAAAGTCTGAGAAGTTCGGCAGCCCAAAGAAGGATGTGGATGACTATGAAAGACGGAGCTTGGTCCACGAGGTGGGAAAACCTCCGCAAGATGTCACCGATGACTCTCCGCCAAGTAAAAGAAAAAAGACTGACCAGTTTGACTTTGAAATCAGCACTAAAAGAGAAAGAAACTACAGGAGTTCTCGTCAGGTGAGCGAGGACTCGGAAAGGACGTCCTGCTCCCCTAGCATCAGACACTTCCCTTTCCACGAAGATGAGGACACGCTTGATTCTCCGAGGCTGATGCCATTAAAGGAAACCAAAGAGTCACCTAAAATAGAAGAAAAGAGTCTTTCGTACTCCAACATGGCCGTGAGGGAAGACTCGCTGAAGTTCAATCCCTACGACTCCAGCAGAAGGGAGCAGATGGCAGAAATGGCTAAACTGAAACTCTCCGTGCTGAGTTCCGAAGATGACTCGAGTAGGTGGGAAGCACAAGTGAAGCAGGAGCCTGGTCGGGTGGATATCAGCTTCCCGAGCAGCATCGTCAAAAGAGACAGCATACGCAAGCGGTCTGTGCGAGACCTGGAACCAGGGGAGGTGCCTTCGGACTCGGATGATGACGGGGAAAACAAGTCCCATTCCCCAAAAGCCTCGTCCTTGTTGGAGAGTTCCAGGCTGTCTTTTTTATTAAGGGACAGAGAAGAAAAGTTACGTGAAAGAGAGGAAAGACTGTCGAGTTCCTTAGAGAGAAACAAGTTTTACTCTTTTGCGTTGGACAAGACAATCACACCAGACACAAAGGCCTTGCTTGAAAGAGCTAAATCTCTCTCATCGTCCAGAGAAGAAAACTGGTCCTTTCTAGACTGGGACTCGAGGTTTGCCAGTTTTAGAAACAATAAAGACAAAGAGAAGGTTGACTCTGCTCCAAGACCTATTCCATCTTGGTATATGAAAAAGAAAAAAATCAGGACCGATTCGGAAGGTGGAAAACTGGATGATAAGAAGGATGATCATAAAGAGGAGGAACAGGAGAGACAGGAACTGTTTGCCTCTCGGTTTTTGCATAGTTCAATCTTTGAACAGGACTCCAAGCGCCTGCAGCATCTGGAGAGAAAAGATGATGACCTGGACTTCATTTCGGGCAGGCTGTACGGGAGGCAGCCTTCCTCCGACGGGACAAACAGCGCCGCTGATTTGGTGCAGGAACCGGTGGTTCTCTTCCACAGTCGGTTTATTGAGCTAACGCGGATGCAGCAGAAAGAAAAGGAGAAAGATCAGAAGCCAAAGGAAGTGGAAAAACAGGAAGATAAAGAAAACAGGCCAAAAACGCCAGAAACGGTTCCTGATAGTAAAGACCCAGAACAGAAAACTTCCTCGGTGGTCGGTCTCTCTCCAGTTGCTGTCGTGACGCAGGAACCACCGCCGGTTGCTTCTGAGAAGGTGGCAAACGAGAAGGCAGTGGTGGAAACAGCTTCTGTAAAAGAGGAAAAGCCATCTGAAGCTGCTTCTGTAACAGAGGAACAAAAACCTTTTCCTGAAGCTGTTGCTCCGGTCAAAATCGAACCACCTGAGCAAACCGAACCCCCACCGGTGGTAGAAGCTGGGAAAGAAGTTGTTGCTACAACCCTGGCACCGGAGGAAGACGCTGTAGTAACTGAGCATCCTTCGTACTTGGATACCAAGCCTCCTACTCCCGGAGCTTCCTTTTCCCCAGGAGACGCCAGCGTAGATCCAGAACCTGAAGCTGCCCAGTTGATTCCAGCTCCACCCAAGCTGGTTCAGAAGTCCGATGAGGCTGCTGAACCTAAAGAAGAAAATCCTCTGCCTTCTGCCAACACTGATGCTACCGCGAGTCAAAAGGCGGAGGCGGCTGCCGAGGTCCTGCCGCCCGTTTCCGACAACGATATGGAAGTCGAACCTCCGGTGGTGGTAAAAGACAAGAAGTCCTACAAGAACAAACGCTCCAAGACTCCGGTGCAGTCGGCTGCAGCCAACGTCACGGAAAAGCCCGTCACGAGGAAGAGCGAAAGAATTGACCGTGAAAAACTCAAAAGGTCGAGCTCTCCGCGTGGGGAGACGCAGAAGCTTTCTGAATTGAAAGTGGAGGCGGAGAAGGTTTCGAGGAATGCTGCTAAATCCCCAAGTTCTGCTGCAGAGCCGGAAAACGTGGAGCCAAGCTTGCCCATAGGCCGGACCAGGCGCAGAAATGTGAGGTCAGTCTACGCTACCACGGGGGACAATGAAGGCCCATCTCCAGTGAAGGACTCCGTGGAGGTCACTAGATCCACCAGGAAGAGAGGGGAGAAGGAACCGCAGGAAACGGTGACAACTGTTCCTACAACTCCAAGAAGAGGAAGACCTCCGAAAACCCGCCGTAAGCCAGAGGAGGACATCTCTCCAATAAAGACAGAACCGGTACAGCAAGAGGTGGAGGAGGCTGAAAGTAAAGATGCTGTGGAAGCTCCTAAGCCCACAGAAGGCTGGAGGTCTCCTAGATCCCAGAAGCTAACACACAGTCACTCATCAGCTGCTGCCAGCCAGCAGGGGAAGAAAGGGAAGAACGAGCCCAAAGCCGATATCTCGGCTGAATCTGAAGATGCTGCTGAAAGAAGTGGTCAGGAATCGGGCGTTGGTGACAACAGCAATAAAGCAAAAGCCACTGAGAAAGAACTGGCAGCAAATGAGCAGAAACGTGATCGGAAAGAGCTGGATATGGAGAAAAACCAGCTGGAAATCCCCACTGTTGAAATCATTGAGAAGAAGCCGGTGCCAGAAAAGGTTACGAAATCCAAAAGGGGAAGGTATAAGAACACCAAAACCGTTGTAGATAAAGCATCCGTGTGTCTCAAAAGTGTGGAAATACGCCTCAACGTGGATGAAGTCAAGGGTGCCCTCAGGCCAGCTGATGAGGAGGCCGAGCCAGTGGCGGTGTCGCCAGCCAAAATGAAGAGCCCTCCAAAAGAGGATGTCTTGCCACCCCATTTTGTGAAGAATGAGGTAGAAGATCCGTTCCCAGAAACGGAAAAAGAGGTGATGCGGGAACCAAAGCCGTGCCCCGAGGCTGCCCAGTTAGCAAAGCAGATGGAACTGGAGCAGGCGGTGGAGAACATCGCGAAGCTCACCGAAACACCTCCCGCCATTGCTGCCTACAAGGAGCCGGCGGCTGACGTGCCCGAAGTTCGTCAGGAGGAGGAAGGAGATAAACCCGCGCATCAGGCGAGTGAAACGGAGCTGGCAGCGGCCATCGGCTCCATCATCAATGATATTTCTGGGGAGTCAGAGAGCTTTCCTGCACCCCCGACGTATCCCGCTGAATCGGAAGCGGAAATCCCCCCAGAGCCCTTGGTGTTACCGTCGCCTCGAGAGGAGATGGAGCCGGAGACCGATCAGGCGGTGAATAATATCCTGGAAACGGAGGCGGCCATCGAGCCTGCGGTGCAGCCGGTTCCTGGCTCTGCCCCGTCGGTGGTGGAGACGGAGAGCAAGGAGGCTGAAATCAGCTTCAGCGAATCTTCCAACTCGGCGCAGGAGGCTGAGAGCTTGCAGGAGGCTGAGGTTGCTCGGAAGGAAAAGGGACGTCAGAAAACCACGCGGCAGAGGCGCAAAAGGAGCACGGGCAGAAAGGGCGACGTCGCTGAAGTCAACGCCTTCGAGCCCGAGAGGGTGCAGAGCAAGTCGCCCCCAGCCAGCGAAGTTAAGGCAAAACCAGAAGAAGCCTTGAAGGAGGAAAAGCAAACTAAAGCCACTCCTCAGGCACCCGCAGAGCCAAGCGCTTCCGACGCCAGCAAGGCTGGAGCTGCTGATGTTGCTATGGCCACGCATGAAGCTGTCACTGAGGGCAGCAGCTCTCCGAAAGCACCCGCTCCGGCTCCTCTGGACCTGGCTCCTCCGCCGGTTCCCCTCGACGAGGGGAGTCAGAGTGGGTTCAAGATCCGGTCGCCCGTGGAGAACGCGCCCATCACGCCGCCGAGTGCCCCCAGTGCTGCCCTTCCACCCATCCCTTCGGCAGTGGCAGCGGCCAAGCTGCCCACCCCGGTGCCCACTGCCATTGTCCCCCTTCACTCCGGCGCTGCCAAGGTCCCAGAGTGGATGGTGAGGCACGAGGAGCCCCGTGCTCGTTCCACACCCCCGCCCGCTCTCCCACCGGACACGAAGGCCTCAGATATCGATCCAAACTCCAGCACTTTGAGGAAGATACTCATGGAGCCCAAGTACGTCTCGGCGACGAGCATCACCTCCACGCACGTGACGACGACGCACGCCGAGCCGGTGAGCGCGCCTCGCTTGGAGGAGTCACCCCTGCACCCCGCCGTGGAGGCCATAAAGCCGGTTTCGGAAGAGAAGCCGGCAGTTCCCATCACCAACGCCTTGGACCCTCCGGTGGCCGAAGCACCAGTGTTCAGCGAGAAGGAAAAAATCAGCACCGTGATTGCTCCCAAAGCCACGTCCGTGATAAGCAGGATGCCCCACAGCGTGGACCTGGAGGAGGCTCCGAGGATCACCTTGGTGAAGCAGGCTCCCCAAACCCAGACGTGTCTCGTCAACGCCCCCTCGCCAAAATTTAAGCAGAGGTCGAGCACGAACGATAACAGTCGGTTCCATCCCGGATCGATGTCTATTATTGAGGAGAGGCCTGTGGAGACTGGATCCAGTCCGGGGCTGCGGGTGAACACCTCGGAAGGCGTGGTGCTCCTGAGTTACTCGGGGCAGAAGACAGAAGGCCCTCAGCGAATCAGTGCCAAGATCAGCCAAATTCCCCCGGCCAGCGCTGTGGACATAGAGTTCCAGCAGTCTGTGTCCAAGTCGCAGATCAAACAGGAACCCATCACCCCGTCCCAGCCGACACCCAAAGGCTCCCAGACCTCAGCGGGCTACGGGGCTGTTTCCACCCATTCGTCTTTGGTCCTAGGAACCCAACCTTACAACACGTCGCCCGTCATCTCCTCCGTTAAACAAGAGCGCACTTCGCTGGAGAAGTCCGACCCGTCCCACCTCTCGGTGCAGCCTCCAGCGTCGCAGCCCGGTAAAGTCCTCACGCAGACTGTGAACACTCCACCCGTGCTGGTCCACAACCAGATGGTCGTCAACAAAAAACTGTCCGACCCAGCTGCTCTGAAAGTGGAGACCAAGACGCTGCAGCCCTCCTCCAACTTGAGTCCTGGAGTCAGTCCTCACCACCCTTCCCTTTCTGGGAAGATGCATTCGGAAGCGAACCACGTCAGCTCTGGACCCAGCACCCCAACTGACCGGGCCATTTCCCACCTGGGGGTCACCAAGCAGGAGCCGCACTCGCCGCGTACCAGCGGGCACTCGCCGTCGCCCTTCCCACGGGCTTGTCACCCTGGCAGTACCTCCTCTCCGGCGTTATCCAGCAGCACCCCAGTCATGCTGGCACCGGGAATTCCCGTTCCTCAGTACATCTCCAGCATGCATCCTGAGCAATCTGTCATCATGCCCCCTCACAGCGTCACGCAGACGGTGTCGCTGGGCCATCTGTCCCAAGGCGAGGTGAGGATGAACACCCCTCCTCTCTCCGGCATCCCGTACGGCATCCGCCCGGAAGCGCTCCACTCCCCCAGAGCTTCTCTTCAACCCCAGATGGAGATCAAACCTCAACGGTCCAGCACGCCCCAGCCGGCTCCGATACGCGACATCGTCATGCCCGCCCTGTCCTCTCAGCATCCCCCAGAGGAGGAGATGCACTACCACCACAGCACGGTGTGCCGGGGGCCGGCCCCGGTCCAGTCCGACGTCCTGGTGATGCAGCCAGATTACCGGATGCATCCCAGCAGCATCAGGCTCGACCAGTACAACGTCCCCCGCGACGTCAGGATGATCATGCACCCGCACATGGCCGCCGCCGTGGGCGAGCACCATTCGGAAACGCGACAATCCCGAACGCCTGAAGGAGCTGGGAAAACCCCCCCTGTCAGTAAGACCCCGCAGCCTGGAAAAGAGACGCCGAAATCCTCCGAAGGGAAGATGGCGCACTCGCCGCACAGCGAGGCCCGACTGCTCGGCGTGCCCTCCGGCAGCCAGCTGCCCGGGCTGCCTCTCACGCAGCCCGTGGTGGTCCCGCACGGCGTTCAGATCATGCACCCCGCGGGGAGCTCCTTCCACGATTACCGGTCGGTGTACGGCGACATGAGGAACTACCACACGGCGGCACAGCTCGGGCACCCTCAGTTCCCGGGAGCCTCGCCCATCGGGTTGCCTTCCCGGAGCATGACCCCTTCTCAGGTGAGGAATGAAAGGGTTTCTTCTCCTTCTGCCTGAAATCTGGAATGCTTCGAGCCAATTCCAGCCATGGTGTGGCTTTCAGGAGCCAAGTTGGGCTCTGCATCCGTGTTTAGTGCTCCATGGTCACTCTCCAAGCCCTACAGAAGTTCATAGCACAAGAGGAGCTGGTTTTGTGAGGGAAATGGGGTTGGAATGCTGCTCAGCACTCGAGCAAGCTAAAATAACCCATTTTCTTCACTACTCAAGGACCCAAACCAGAAGGTGTGAGGCTGCTGGCAGGTTTCTAGAGGCAGGGGTGCTGGGGGGAGGATTCCCAGTGTTGAGGTGGTACACAGGACAGACATCCTTGGATGGATGGTGTGGCTAAGGATGGGCTTGGGGCAGGATTTGGGGGATGTGGTTTCAGTTCTGATGTCAGAAGACCTTGGGGACACTGGTCCAGATACCACTGCAGCAGGGCCAATTCTCTGGCATGGAGACAGATTTCTCCACCAGGAATCTGATGGTGTCCTAGCAGCCTTTTAGTTGAAGTAATGAGTTCTGATAAGCCCACAGCCTAAGGGCTTTTTGGCCTGGAACACCTGTACTGGGCACTGGTCAGGCCTCATCTTGAATATTGTGTCCAGTTCTGGGCCCCCCAGTTTGGGAAAGATGTCAGGATACTGGAGAGTGTCCAGAGGAGGGCAACGAAGATGGTGAAGGGGCTGGAGCACAAGCCCTACGAGGAGAGACTGAGGGAGTTGGGGCTGTTTAGTCTGAAGAAGAGGAGGCTCAGGGAGACCTCATTGCTCTCTACAACTCCCTAAAAGGAGGTTGTAGTCGGGCAGGGGTTGGTCTCTTCTCTCAGGTGACCAGGGACAGAACTAGAGGGCAGGGACTCAGGGAAAGTTTAGACTTGATGTGAGGAAAAAGTTCTTCCCTGAAAGGGTGATTGGCCATTGGAATGGGCTGCCCAGGGAGGGGGTGGAGTCACCGACCCTGGAGGTGTTTAAGGGGAGACTGGATGAGGCACTGAGTGCCATGGTTTAGATGATGGGTTGGTGTTGGTGTTGGTGTAGGGTTATAGTTTGGACTTGATGATCTCAGAGGTCCTTTCCAACCTTGTGATACTGTAATACTGTGATACTTCCCCTACAAAAAGAGTCTGAGAGAGTTGGGGTTGTTCAACTTGGAGAAGAGAAGGCTCTGAGGTGAACTTATTGTAGCCTTTCAATACTGATAAGAAAGATGGGAAAAAAACTTCTTAGCAGGGCTTGTGGTGATAGGACAAGGGGTGGTGGGTTTAAACTAAAACAAGAGAACAGTTTTCAGCTGAAAGAGGGGAGACTGAGATGAGATCTTAGGGAAAAATGTTTTGCTGTGAGGGTGGGGAGGCCCTGGCCCAGGTTGCCCAGAGAAGCTGTGGCTGCCCCATCCCTGGAGGTGTTCAAGGCCAGGTTGGATGGGGCTCTGAGCCCCCTGATCCAGTGGGAGGTGTCCCTGCCCATGACAGGGGGGTGGAACTGGATGGGCTTTGATGTCCCTTCCAACCCAAACCATTCTGTAGTTCTAAAACCTTTCCTTTCCCCCCACTGCTTCCCAGGGCCTTCCGGAGGGCGAGCACTCGCACGCCAGCCAGCCGGTCCGCAGCAAGACTCCTCAGATCCCCCAGGATGCCAAGGGCCCTCCAGCAGCAGGGCCTGAGCAGAGTCACCACCCCACTGTAAATAGGCACGCGGCCCAGATGGACCCTCACGTCCACCTTCAGAGGGCACAAGCGGACACGGGCCAGACCTCTTACCCTTCGCCCGTCGCCATCTCCATGAAACAGGAGCTTCCGTCGCCGCACCAGCCTCAGGCTGTTCCCAAGCAATCCCTCTTTATCCCCACGACGTCGGGAGCCGCGGCCCCGCCGGGGCTGCCCCTCAACCGCCCCGAGCCCCAGGCCACGCTCAAACAAGAGCCGTCTCCTCACCCCGTTGCGCAGAGGCCTGTGGATATGGTCCAGCTCCTGACGGTGAGTGTCACCCCCTCGGCTTCTCCTGGCCTTGTGCTCCTCCTCCAGGGAGAGACAATCTGGTTCTGCACAGCTCCTCCCGCTTGTGGCACCAAAACCTCACCTCTCCTGCATCAAATGCTTCAGATCCAGAGAACGCAACCAATCGCTTTTTGGCCCTGGTGAATTTTTGGCCTGTTCACATGGTGTTTACCAAGAGCTTCAGGATAAGGCCCTGTTGGTGCAGAGCAGCCATGTTTCTCTTGTGACTGTTTCAGGCAGTGCTGCTTGGTTTGTACAGGAAGCAGGGCTGTAAAATGATCTTCATGGAAGGACATGGATCTGTGGAAATGGGTCTAGAGGAGGCTACAGAGGTGATCTTTCTTCACTGAGAGAGCTGTCAGGGATTGGAACAGATTGCCCAGGGAGGTGGTGGAGTCTCCATCCCTGGAGGTGTTTAAAAGATGGGTAGATGAGTTCCTTAGGGATATGGTTTAGTAGGGAGACAGGCACGGTTGGATTTGATCTCAGAGGTCTCTTCCAACCTTATGATTCTATGATCCAAGGGCTGAAGCACCTCCTCTACAAGGACAGGCTGGGAGAATTGGGGTTTTTCAGCCTGGAGAGAAGGCTCCAGGGAGACCTTAGAGCAGCCTCCCAGTGCTGAAAGGGGCTCCAGGAAAGCTGGGGAGGGGCTTTTTCCAAGGACCTGGAGTGACAGGACAAGAAGGAATGGCTTTAAACTGGAAGGGGGAGCTTTAGATTGGACATTAGGAAGAAATTCTTCACAATGAGGGTAGGGATGCTCTGGCACAGGTTGCCCAGAGAAGTGGTGGTGCCCCATCCCTGGAGGTGTTCAAGGCCAGGTTGGATGGGGCTTTGAGCCCTCTGATCCAGTGGGAGGTGTCCCTGCCCATGGCAGGGGGATGGAACTGGATGGGCTTTGAGGTCCCTTCCAACCCAACCCATTCCATGATGCTGTGAGAGAGTGGTGATCGATTTAATTTAAAGCAAAACAACCACCTTCCCAAAGCTTGGAGACTGAGGGAGAGGATGGAGATGGCGAGGAATGGGCACCACTGAGGAGCCCAGTGCATTCAGCACTGAATATTTCTCATATACCTTTGGGCAACTCCTGCTGTTTCTCAGCTCTCCCCTTTGGGAAGGAGAAAGCGATGTTCGGTACCAGCGCCGCGCTGCGTGGGCGGCTGGAAGCTTGGCGAGGCCTCTGATGTTCAGGATGAAGGGAGCTGCTCAGGCATCTCAGCCAGCTGGAAGAAGAAAGGACTGGATTAGGGATGGAGCAGGACACATCCCACGCCCGGAGCGGCGCGTGCAAGGGCTGATAAGGTGCTAGATCTGTGCTGAGAGCTCACAGCAAAGCGCTGGCGCCGGAATCACCCATGGAACAATCAGAGGCAAATGAGCAGCTCAGCCGGGGTTTGGGATCCCCCTCTGCTTCGTTTGTGTTTAATATTTCTTTCCCCTCTCTTTCCAGAAATACCCAATCGTCTGGCAGGGCCTTCTGGCTCTCAAGAACGACACGGCCGCCGTTCAGCTCCACTTTGTCTCTGGGAATAACGTCTTGGCGCACCGGTCGCTGCCGGCGCCGGAGGGGGGCCCTCCCCTGCGGATCGCCCAGCGCATGCGGCTCGAGGCGTCCCAGCTGGAGGGCGTCGCGCGCAGGATGATGGTGAGGGCTCAGGATGGGCCTTTGGGAAGTGCTGGGCTGCTCTGAGCAGCTGCATAACAAAACCACTCTGCTTCTCCCAGAAACTTCCGCTCTCGTTGCTTGGGTGGTGGTTTTGGGCATTCTGGCAATCGCTGTGTGAGTCCTTCATCCCAAAGAGTGTGAAACGCACGTGGCAAGTCCTGAGCAGTGGGTGTTGTCCTGCATTGGTAGAACAGGGAATGGAGGAGTTGGAAAAGCTTTGAGGTCGCCCATCCCTCATCCCCAAAACAAATCCCTGCTGGCTCTGACACAACTGAGTCGGGTGGAATTCAGGCAGCTGTGGAAATCCATCCCTTCTCAGCAGCCGAGCTTCCAGCACGTCTTTTCACACAGTATCACAGTATCACAAGGTTGGAAAGGACCTCTGAGATCATCAAGTCCAACCTATAACCCAACACTAACACCAACACTAACACCAACCCATCATCTAAACCATGGCACTCAGTGCCTCATCCAATCTCCCTTTAAACACCTCCAGGGTTGGTGACTCCGCCCCCTCCCTGGGCAGCCCATTCCAATGGCCAATCACCCTTTCAGGGAAGAATTTTTTCCTCATATCAAGTCTAAACTTTCCCTGATGAAGCTTAAGTCAAACTTTTGTAACTCCGAAGGAGTTCAGTGAGAGGGTTTTCCTGGCAGGTTGTTGCTGCCTCTCAGGACTTGTTCCCAGCAAGCTCTTGACTCCTTTGTGGCCTTTCCTTTCCAGGTGGAGAGCGATTACTGCCTGCTGCTGGCCTTGCCCTGTGGCCGAGACCAGGAGGATGTGGTGAACCAGACGGAGTCGCTGAAGGCCGCGTTCATCAGTTACCTGCAGGCGAAGCAGGCCGCAGGCATCATCAACGTGCCCAACCCCGGCTCCAATCAGGTACTGCCAGGGAGCACCCTGAAACGCCGTAGAGAAACTCAACCCATCGCTAACGGCACCTGCAGCCCCAGGTCTTTGCCCAGGGGGGTACTTGAGGTGCTCGTTCTTACTGTTGGAATAAATCCCCGTGTTTTCCGGGCTGACCTGTGCCAGCACCGGTTGGAACGCTCCGATAGAACCAATCCGAACCAAAGAAACCCAACCCCACGCTCGGTTTGTCCTTCCCTTCCTCTTTGGCTGAGAACAAACCAAACTTGTTTCCCATCCGTGGTGGAAGTAAGAGCTGTTTCTTCCCCATTCATATCCAGGTTTTCCCTGGAAACCTTTTCTTGCTCTTGGCCACGGAAATACAAAACCTTTGGGGTTGGGGATGTGGAGCCTTTATTCCACGTGGGCTGCTGCATTGACTCAAGTTGAACCCATTCCTGGGTGTGAACAGCCCGGAATGAGCGGTCGGTGCTTGGAGCAGCTGCTGAAATGATAATTATTGGGGAGTTTTCTGCCTTTCCCAGTAAAACCAGTCAGCTCTTACATCCCTGGTGTGAAAACACTCCCCACTTTGGGAACCACACCTGCACTGCTGGACAGTATCTCCCTGTTTTTTCTCAGCTGCACTGGTTTTGAGCTTTCAGGCTCCCAAAAAGTCCCGAACACCCCGTTTCCCACCGTGGCGGCCCTCGCCCCGCTCACCCTCACCCTGTCTCTCTCCTCCCAGCCTGCCTACGTCCTGCAGATCTTCCCACCCTGCGAGTTCTCGGAAAGCCACCTCTCCCGCCTGGCCCCGGACCTCCTCGCCAGCATCTCCAACATCTCCCCTCACCTGATGATCGTCATCGCCTCCGTATGAGCCGTATCCGGTACCGACTTCACTTTGGGTTGTTTTTCCAAGGCCCTGCAGCAAAAAAAAAAAAAGAAATATATTAAAAACCCCCACGAAAACCGCACGAAAACAAATCAAATCTGTGATAAAAGTTAAACAGAAAGCGTGAGAGAAAGGAGTGAGGTGGGAAATGCTGCCAGCCCACCAGCCTCCTGCCCCGACCGGCCTGGAGCAAACTGTCGCGGGCAGCGCTCCCGCTGCCCTGGATGTTTACATGTTGCTTTCGCTCACGGACAACGGATGCACTCGGCGGGCGGCTGGCGGGGGGTCCTGTGCCTCCGTGAGGAAGAGAGAAAGGACAGCTTATTTTTTTTAACAAAAAGGAAAAAAAAAAAATATTAAAAAAGAACCTGAACTGCCTTTGCACTAAACCAGTGACTCCGAAACGGCCCTCGCGCGGACGCACGGCTCGGTGGGCACCGCGTGGCCACGTTCTGCAGCTTGGGCGTGCGGCCAACAGCTCGGGGGGCACGGCCTGGCGGGTGCCACTGGGTGATGTTTCCTGGGCTCGGCCGTGCAGCCAACGCTCACAGCTCGGGGGGCACGGCTTGGTGGGCACCACACGGCCACGCGGCACAGCTCGGACACGCGGCACAGCTCGGACACGTGGCCTGGTGTGGTGTCACACAGCCGCGTTCCACAGCTCGGACACACGGCCTGGTGGGCACCTTGTGACCACGTTCCTCAGCTCAAGACACACAGCCTGGTGGGCACCACGTGACCACGTTCCACAGCTCGGACACACGGCCTGGTGGGCACCTTGTGACCACGTTCCTCAGCTCAAGATACACAGCCTGGTGGGCACCTTGTGACCACGTTCCACAGCTCGGACACACGGCCTGGTGGGCACCTTGTGACCACGTTCCTCAGCTCAAGACACACAGCCTGGTGGGCACCACGCAGCTGCGTTCCTCAGCTCGGACACACGGCCTGGTGGGCACCATGTGGCCACGTTCCTCAGCTCGGACACACGGCCACACTCTGCAGCTGGGACACACGGCCTGGTGGGCACCACGTGACCACGTTCCTCAGCTCAAGACACAGCCTGGTGGGCACCACGTGACCACGTTCCTCAGCTGGGACACACGGCCTGGTGGGCACCACGTGACCACGTTCCTCAGCTCGGACACACAACCACGTTCCTCGGCTGGGACACACGGCCGCGCTCCGCAGCTCGGACACAGGACCAGGTGCAAGGACCCGAGGCCGTGTGGGTCAGAGATCATTTCACCCCTTGGCTTCGGGGTCGCTCTTAGCGGTTGGGTTTGGTTGGTTTTTTTTTTTGGTTTTTTTCTTTTTTTTGGTTCCTTTGGGGGTTTTTTGGGTTGATTTCTCTGCGGATGTTGAACCCTCCTCCTCCTCTCCGCTCGCCCGCGCTGCAGCCGTCTGCTGGGATGTACAGTTTACACTGAAAAAGAGAAGATACACAACGGATACAGAACACAAAGGGAGAGCTATTTTCCTTCCCGGTGGGACACGCAGGACTCAGTGGGTGTGTGTATATATAAATATATATATAATATATATAAATATATATAATACTGACTCGAAACAGCAAAAATCAGATCCCCACAACATACATTTTTTTTTAATCTGTGCCAAAAATGTGTTTTCAGAGAAAATCTTATTTTCATACTCAGACTTTGTATCGTCACTCATTTGTAAGTGCGCTTCATTAAAGCCCCCCCCTCGTCTCCCGCGCCGTGGAAGCGGAATTCCACGCTTGTAAAAAGCCCCTCCCTCCCCCGCCCTCCCCAACACTTTATTAATTTATGGAACTGGTTTATTTTTTTTTTGTTTTGTTTTGTTTTTGTTTGTTTGGTTTTTTTTTTCGCAGCGCAGTTTTTGTTTTGTGTGTCCATTGGATTACAAACTTTATTAAAAAATACAAAACACCTCGGATCTCGTCCCTCGGCCGCGCGGGAAGGGGGGAGCGGAAGGGGCTGGGGGCTCCCCCCACCCCATGGTCAGAAAAAAAGGAAGAAAAGCAGATCATTCCATGAGAGGAAACAGATCTCTGTTTATTTTCCCTCCGTAAACGTGTTGGAAACCAACGTTGTCATTTTTTTCCAGCTTTTTATTCTGATTCACACCAGCTCCTTGCAAAAATTCCCTGGATTTTGGTACCAGCCTGAAGAAGAGCTGGTAGAAGAGCTGAAGATTCCACCCTTTTTTGCTGCTTTTCTACCCAAAAGCAGGAGGGGAGTGGAAAGAGACACCGACCCCTCGGTTGCTCCATCAGCAGGGGTGCAAATGGGTTAAAATGCAGAGGATTTTGTAAAAAAAAAAGGATATTTGGGAGAAAATTTGGGGAGGTTGGAGTTAAAAAATATGTTGGGGGAGGGCGTGAGGTTGGGGCTTGGATGCCCCCCAGTGCCTCAAGGGGTGGACAGACAGACGGACAGGAGCAGGGAGGGGTCTTAAATTGCTGGGTTTTTTTAGCACAAGGCCTTTGGGGCAAAACCTCTGGTTTAGGGAGGTTCGTTCTGGTGGGTGGAGGAGGGGAATGTCTGTCTGTCCAGCTGTCTGTGTGTCCAAGCTGTGCCTGCACCATCCCTGCAGCTGGATGGCTGTGACACCACCTGTGCAACCGCTGGACCTGCACCCGGGCCGTGTGTCTGTCTGGGTGTCCATCTGTACAACTGTCCCTATTGCCAGCTCAACCTGCCCCTGTCTGTGTGTCTGTGTAGCTGTCCTTTCGTCTGTCCCTCCCATCCCCTGGCCTGGAGTGGGACTCAGCCATGCTGCAGAGAGAGACATCTGGACAGTCGGATGGCTGGACAGACAGACGCCTGCCCAGCTGGACACTGACCCCCCCCCCCTCTGGCCTAGTCTAAATTCCCTAAAAATGGAGCTTTTTACCCCAAAGTTCCTTTTCCAAACCTCAGCAATTTCACACCCCCCAACCATGGACAGGGTCCAACCCTTTACCTGATCCCATCCCTGTGTCCATCTGTCTGTGCCCTTGTCCGCGTGTCTGGAGCCAGGATTGGGCCTGAACCACCCCCAGCACTGTGTGGTGGGCGACAGACACACAGATGGGAGCACAGACAGACGGACACATGGATGGGGGTGGTGGAGGCCAGTGGGTGTCCGTCTGTCCAACCGTGCGTCTGTCTGTGGGTCCATCCCCATTGCCCACCCAGGGTGCTGGGGGGGGGGGTTGTGGCTCTGGGGGTGCAGCACTGTGACCAGCTGGACACACGGACAGACGCTTGTCCGTCTGTCCCTCCCTGTGTCCATCACCCAGTCCAGGACGGGCTCAGGTCTGATCCTGATGTCAGGGTCCCCCATTCCCCCCTTGTCCTGCCTCGGGCACCCCCAGAAGAGCCCGGATGCAGCCCCTCCCCCACCTGGAGCCCCTCAGCCGGGTCCCCCCGGGTTGGGGGAGGCCCTGGTGGGGACAGAGGACGGGGCTGGAACCAGGACAACCCCAGACCCCGGGGTGGGGCAACAGGGATGGGGATGGACACATGGACACGGGGACCCCCAGCTCCCCTCTCCAGGGCAGGGGTGTCCCTGGCTGAGCCCCCAGCTGGGTGTCCACCCCCTCTTGTCACTGTGGGTCAGCAACACCTTTTTGTCCTTATTTCAACCCAAAACAGGCTCTCCTTTGCCTCCAGCCCTGCTCCCCCCTTGGCACCAGGGTGAGGGGTCTCCCCTCTCTTTAACCCCAACACCCCCAACCGCTCCTGGGGGGGGTCACAAACCCCACCTCACCTTTTCCACCTCCATCATCTCCATTTATCCCCATTTCCAATGGATCAGGCCCTCATTAAATGAGGATTTTGGGAACCCCACAAGGCTCCAGCCCCCTCTTTTCCCCCCAGAGCATCACCTGGGGGGGGTGCTACAAATCCCCCCCCATGCAGCAGCTGTTAGAAAATACTCCAATTTATTCCATCTCTCCTTCCTCAAACACACTTTGTCCAGCGCTTCCGAGCAGCTGGAATAATAAATCTGTTAAATAAAGGCGAGGGGGAGTCACTCGGGGGGTGAGGGAGCCTCCCCGGCAGGGGGCGCGGGGGCCGGGGGGGCGGCGCCGGGCTCGGCGGGGCCGTCGCGGGTTCGGAAGAGCAGTTCTCCGGTGGGAATAACCTGCTCCGCCTGCCAGGCGGCTCCGTACTGCTGGTAAAAGTCCGTGTCGGCCTGGAACATGACGAGAGCCTGCGCCGTGTGGATGCGGACGTGCTGCGCCAGGCTGCTGGCATCCAGGAATTTTTCCCCGCAGGAATCGCAGGCGTAGAGGATCTGAGTGTTGGGATCTGCACGGGAAAAGAGGAGAGGGGGATGCTGGGAACACCATCCCTGCTCCTCGCCGTTCCCCACCCCAGATCCCTACTCCCAGACGTTTCCCCCAAGATCCTTGTCCCTGGCTGGTTCCCCTCAGATCCCTGTTCCCAGCCTTTCTCTCCATCCCAGTTTCCTCCAATCCCTATTCCCAGCCGTTTCCCGCACCCCCATCCCTCTTCCTGGCCGTTCCCCCCAGTCCCCATTCCCATCTGTTCTCTCTCAAATCGCCCTTCCTGGCTATTCCCCCATCCCTGTTCCCCCCTCAACAGCATTCCCAGCTGTTCCCCCATCTGCATTCCTGGACCTTCCCTCCCAAATCCCTGTTCCCAGCTGTTCTCCCCCAACTACCCAGTTCCTTGCCATCCCCATTCCCGGCTGTTCCCCCTATCCCCATTATTCCCCATCCCCATTCCCAGCTGCTCTCCCCCAAATCCCTGTTCCCAGACATTCCCCCTCATCCCCATTCCTGGCCCTTCCCCCCATCCATGGCTCTTCTCCCCTATCCCTATTCCCAACCGTTCACCCTCATCCCCATTCCTGCCCCTTTCCCTCCCATCTCTGTTCCCCCATCCCCCTCATCCCCATTCCTGGTCCTTTCCCCTCCCATCTCTGCTCCCCCATCCCCATTCCCAGCCATTCCCCCTCATCCCCATTCCTGCCCCTTTCCCTCCTATCTCTCTTCCCCCATCCCCCTCATCCCCATTCCTGGTCCTTTCCCCTCCCATCTCTGTTCCCCTATCCCCCCATTCCTGCCCCTTTCCCTCCCATCTCTATTCCCCCATCCCCAGCCATTCCCCCTCATCCCCATTCCTGGTCCTTTCCCCTCCCATCTCTATTCCCCCATTCCTGACCCTTCCCCTCTCATCTCTGTTCCCTCATCCCCATTCCTGCCCCTTTCCCTCCCATCTCTATTCCCCCATCCCCAACCATTCCCCCTCATCCCCATTCCTGGTCCTTTCCCCTCCCATCTCTGTTCCCCTATTCCTGTCCGTTCCCCTTCGTCCCCATTCCTGGTCCTTTCCCTTCCCATCTCTATTCCCCCACATCCCTGCCCCTTTCCCTCCCATCTCTGCTCCCCCATCCCCATTCCCAGCCATTCCCCCTCATCCCCATCCCTGCCCCTTCCCCTCCTATCTCTGTTCCCCCATCTTCCTCATCCCCATTCCTGGTCCTTTCCCCTCCCATCTCTGTTCCCCCATCCCCATTCCTGCCCCTTTCCCTCCCATCTCTATTCCCCCATCCCCAGCCATTCCCCCTCATCCCCATCCCTGCCCCTTTCCCTCCCATCTCTCTTCCCCCATCCCCCTCATCCCCATTCCTGGTCCTTTCCCCTCCCATCTCTGTTCCCCCATCCCCATTCCTGCCCCTTTCCCTCCCATCTCTATTCCCCCATTCCCAGCCATTCCCCCTCATCCCCATCCCTGCCCCTTTCCCTCCCATCTCTGTTCCCCCATCCCCCTCATCCCCATTCCTGGTCCTTTCCCCTCCCATCTCTATTCCCCCATTCCTGACCCTTCCCCTCTCATCTCTGTTCCCTCATCCCCATTCCTGCCCCTTTCCCTCCCATCTCTATTCCCCCATCCCCAGCCATTCCCCCTCATCCCCATTCCTGGTCCTTTCCCCTCCCATCTCTGTTCCCCTATTCCTGTCCGTTCCCCTTCATCCCCATTCCTGGTCCTTTCCCCTCCCATCTCTATTCCCCCACATTCCTGACCCTTTCCCTCCCATCTCTGCTCCCCCATCCCCATTCCCAGCCATTCCCCCTCATCCCCATCCCTGCCCCTTCCCCTCCTATCTCTGTTCCCCCATCCTCCTCATCCCCATTCCTGGTCCTTTCCCCTCCCATCTCTGTTCCCCCATCCCCATTCCTGCCCCTTTCCCTCCCATCTCTATTCCCCCATCCCCAGCCATTCCTCCTCATCCCTATTCCTGGTCCTTTCCCCTCCCATTTCTATTCCCCCATCCCTGCCCCTTTCCCTCCCATCTCTGCTCCCCCATCCCTGCCCCTTTCCCTCCCATCTCTGCTCCCTCATCCCCATTCCTGCCCCTTTCCCTCCCATCTCTGCTCCCCCATCCCCATCCCCAGCCATTCCCCCTCATCCCTATTCCTGCCCCTTCCCCTCCCATCTCTGCTCCCCCATCCCTGCCCCTTCCCCTGCCATCTCTGCTCCCCCATCCCCATTCCCAGCCATTCCCCCTCATCCCCATCCCTGCCCCTTTCCCTCCCATCTCTCTTCCCCCATCCCCCTCATCCCCATTCCTGGTCCTTTCCCCTCCCATCTCTGTTCCCCCATCCCCATTCCTGCCCCTTTCCCTCCCATCTCTATTCCCCCATCCCCAGCCATTCCTCCTCATCCCTATTCCTGGTCCTTTCCCCTCCCATTTCTATTCCCCCATCCCTGCCCCTGCCCCTTTCCCTCCCATCTCTGCTCCCCCATCCCCATCCCCAGCCATTCCCCCTCATCCCCATCCCTGCCCCTTTCCCCCCATCCCACTCCCACCTGCTTCCTGCACTTGCTTCACGGCTTTGGTGATCTCGGCTTTAAGCGCCTCGGTCTCATCCGCGGTCACGGCGGCCGCCACGGGAACGACTGCGGGAGAGGAGGGGGAGCGCTGGGAGCGCTGGGGGCGGTCCCGGCCGGAGCAGGGCCCTGCATCGGGCCCTGGGGCCCATCGGGGGGGTTCAGGAGGGGGGCTCCCGCCTGGTTGTGACACTTCCCAGCCTCAGGAAAAGGGCCCTGCACCCCGTGGATATCCTTTGGGACTCCTTTTGGGATCCTCAGGCTGTGCCCCGTGGATAAACCTCCCTTTTGGGATGGCTTTGGGGACCCCCAAGCAGCACCTCCATGGATAAACCTCACTTTTAGGATGGCTCAGGGATCCCAGGCTGGAATTGCAACTCTTGGGTAAGTTTTCCTTTTAGAACATCTCTGGAATCCCCAGCCTGCGCCCCCCCTGGATAAACTTGCTCTTTGGGATGGCTTTTGGGACCCCTAAGCTGCTCCCCAGGAATAAACCTCGCTTTTAGGGATGGATCTGGAATTCCCAAATTGTACTCCGTGGACAAAGCTCACTTTCGGGACATCTTTGGAATCCCTGAACTACAACCACGGATAAACCTCCCTTTTGGGATCCTTAAGCTGCACCTCCATGGATAAAGCTGGTTTTTGGGATGGCTCCAGGTTCCCCAAGCTGTTCCCCATGGATAAGTTTCCTTTTTGGGATGGTTTTTGGGATCCCCAAGCTGCACCCCTTGGATAAAACCCCGTTTTGAGACCCCTAAGCTGCACCCTATGGATAAACCTTGCTTTTAGGATGGCTCCCAGGCTGCAACTCTTGGATGTTTCCCTGTTGGGTTGTCTCCAAGATCCCCAAGCTGCACCCAATGGATAAACCTCCCTTTTGTGGTGGCTTTTGGGATCCTTAAGCTGCACCTCCATGGATAAAACCTTGCTTTTGGGATCCTTAAGCTGCACCTCCATGGATAAAACCTTGCTTTTGGGATCCTTAAGCTGCACCTCCATGGATAAAACCTTGCTTTTGGGATCCTTAAGCTGCACCTTGTGGATAAACCTCGCTTTTGAGATGGTTTTTTGGACCCCTAAGCTGTGCCACGTGGGAAAACCTCACTTGTGGGACATCTCCAGAATCCCTAAGCTTCATCTCATGGAGAAACCTTGCTTCTAGGATGGCTCTCATGGATAAGTTTTCCTTTTGGGTTGTCTCCAAGATTCCCAAGCTGCACCCAACAGACAGACCTCCCTTTTGGGAATCCTTAAGCTGCACCTCCATGGATAAAACCTTGCTTTTGGGATCCTTAAGCTGCACCTCCATGGATAAAACCTTGCTTTTGGGATCCTTAAGATGCACCTCCATGGATAAAACCTTGCTTTTGGGATCCTTAAGATGCACCTCCATGGATAAAACCTTGCTTTTGGGATCCTTAAGCTGCACCTCCAGGGATAAAGCCTTGCTTTTGGGATCCTTAAGCTGCACCTTGTGGATAAACCTCGCTTTTGAGATGGTTTTTTGGACCCCTAAGCTGTGCCACGTGGGAAAACCTCACTTGTGGGACATCTCCAGAATCCCTAAGCTTCATCTCATGGAGAAACCTTGCTTCTAGGATGGCTCTCATGGATAAGTTTTCCTTTTGGGTTGTCTCCAAGATTCCCAAGCTGCACCCAACAGACAGAACTCCCTTTTGGGAATCCTTAAGCTGCACCTCTACGGATAAACCTTGGGATGGCTCTGGGCTGCTCCCCATGGATAAGTTTCCCTTTTGGGATGTCGAGGAGATCCCCAAGCTGCACCCCATGGATAAACCTTCCTTTTGGGATGGCTTTTGGGATCCCAGGCTCGGTTTCCCTTAGGGATGGGCTCCTCAGCTCACCCGTCAGCTGCGTCACCGCGGTGGCCGCCAGCGCCTCGGTGGCCAGGGTCACCATGTCATCAGAAGCCACCGTGACGATGTTGACCTCATCACCTTCCTCTGGCTCCAGGATTTTGATTCCTGCCTTTCCTTGGTGCACGGTCTTCACGTGGGAACGCAGGTTGTCCACCCTGTTGAATCCCCGCCCGCACTTATCGCAAAGGAAAGGCTTCTCCCCTGGAAACGAGAAGAACTCAGGGTTGGCTTGAAAACTTTGGGATGCCATTAAAAGATTTTTGTTTCTGAGGAACTCACCGGTGTGGATAATGATGTGTTTGGAGAGATCTCCAACGTTGACAAAGGCTTTGTTGCACACGGTGCATTTGTGGGGTCGGATATTGTCGTGGTGACGGATGTGGTTGGCGAGTTGGCTGGATTGCACGAACCTGGTGGGACAGGATATGGTGTCACCAAGATCCAGGACTTTCTGGCACCTCCATCCAACCTCCACGGCCGGGGGGCCAACGGCCCCCCGGCCGTGGAGGTTGGATGGAGGTGCCCTTTCAAAATCCTTGGGATGGATCCTCACCTCTTGCCGCAGCGTTCGCAGACGTAGGGTTTCTCCCCCGTGTGCTGGCGCACGTGGGCGATGAGGGAGCTCGCTTGGGTGAAGGCTTTCCCACAGATCAAGCACTGACACGGCTTCTCTCCTACAGGAGACGAGGGGAGGACGTGTGGAGGTCAACAAGGTGGGGCTGGGAAGAGTTTCATTCCACCCAAAATCCCTTAGGGAAAGAGGAGAGCCGTGGCCCCACCGGTGTGGATGCGGATGTGCCGCTGCAGAGCCCCGGGGTCGGCGAATTGGCGCTGGCAGTAGACGCAGACGTAGGGTTTCTCGCCGCTGTGGATCCGCAGGTGTCGTTTGAGGTTGCCTGGGAGGAGATGAGGCTCTGCTGGAGGGCACGGGGGCACCAGAACCCTCCCTTCCCCACTTCCCAACATCCTCCCTTCCCAACTTCCCAACACCCTCCCTTCCCAACTTCCCAACATCCTCCCTTCCCAACTTCCCAGCACCCTCCCTTCCCAACTTCCCAACATCCTCCCTTCCCAACTTCCCAACATCCTCCCTTCCCCACTTCCCAACATCCTCCCTTCCCAACTTCCCAGCACCCTCCCTTCCCAACTTCCCAGCACCCTCCCTTCCCAACTTCCCAACATCCTCCCTTCCCAACTTCCCAACATCCTCCCTTCCCAACTTCCCAACATCCTCCCTTCCCAACTTCCCAGCACCCTCCCTTCCCAACTTCCCAACATCCTCCCTTCCCAACTTCCCAACATCCTCCCTTCCCAACTTCCCAACACCCTCCCTTCCCAACTTCCCAACATCCTCCCTTCCCAACTTCCCAACATCCTCCCTTCCCAACTTCCCAACACCTTCCCTTCCCAACTTCCCAACACCCTCCCTTCCCAACTTCCCAACACCCTCCCTTCCCAACTTCCATCACCCTCCCTTCCCAACTTCCCAACATCCTCCCTTCCCAACTTCCCAACACCTTCCCTCCCCACTTCCATCACCCTCCCTTCCCAACTTCCCAACACCCTCCCTTCCCAACTTCCTAACACCTTCCCTCCCCAACTTCCAGCACCTTCCCTTCCCCATTTCCCAGCACCCTCCCTTCCCAACTTCCAGCACCCTCCCTTCCCCACTTCCTGGCACCTTCCTTCTCCAACTTCTGGCACCTTCCCTTCTCCATTTCCCAGCACCCTCCTGTCCCCACTTCCCGGCATCCTCCCTTCCCAACTTCCAGTATCCTCCCTTCCCCACCTCCCAGCAAACTCCCTCTCCACTTCCTAACACTCTCCCCCTGACACTTCCCAGCACCCTCCCTTACCAATTTCCCAGCTCCCTCCCTTCCCAATTTCCCAGCACCCTCCCTTCCCCACTTCCCGGCACCCTCCCTTCCCCACTTCCCAGCACCCTCCCTTCCCCACTTCCCAGCACCCTCCCTTCCCCACTTCCCAGCACCCTCCCTTCCCCACTTCCCAGCACCCTCCCTTCCCCACTTCCCAGCACCCTCCCTTCCCCACTTCCCAGCAAACTCCCTCTCCACTTCCTAACACTCTCCCCCCACCACTTCCCAGCACCCTCCCTTCCCAATTTCCCAGCACCCTCCCTTCCCAATTTCCCAGCACCCTCCCTTCCCAATTTCTCAGCTCCCTCCCTTCCCAATTTCTCAGCTCCCTCCCTTCCCAATTTCTCAGCTCCCTCCCTTCCCAATTTCCCAGCACCCTCCCTTCCCAATTTCCCAGCTCCCTCCCTTCCCAATTTCCCAGCTCCCTCCCTTCCCAATTTCCCAGCTCCCTCCCTTCCCAATTTCCCAGCTCCCTCCCTTCCCAATTTCCCAGCACCCTCCCTTCCCCACTTCCCAGCACCCTCCCTTCCCAATTTCCCAGCACCCTCCCTTCCCAATTTCCCAGCACCCTCCCTTCCCCAATTTCCCAGCTCCCTCCCTTCCCAATTTCTCAGCTCCCTCCCTTCCCAATTTCTCAGCTCCCTCCCTTCCCAATTTCCCAGCACCCTCCCTTCCCAATTTCCCAGCTCCCTCCCTTCCCAATTTCCCAGCTCCCTCCCTTCCCAATTTCCCAGCTCCCTCCCTTCCCAATTTCCCAGCACCCTCCCTTCCCCACTTCCCAGCACCCTCCCTTCCCAATTTCCCAGCACCCTCCCTTCCCAATTTCCCAGCACCCTCCCTTCCCCAATTTCCCAGCTCCCTCCCTTCCCAATTTCCCAGCTCCCTCCCTTCCCAATTTCCCAGCACCCTCCCTTCCCAATTTCCCAGCGCCCCGGTAGCTCCATCAGGAAAGCCCATCAGTGTTGCAGCACTGAAGCCTGGAGCTGAGGATCAGCTGATAACGTGGTGGTGGGGACAGCCAGAACAAGCCTCTGATTTTTGAGGGATGGAGAGACCCCATCCAGACCCCTCCAGCTCTGCCGCGCTTTGAGAGATGGGAGGAGACATCTCCATCCCTAAACACCAGATCAAGGGCTCCTTCCAGGAGCACCTCCAGGATTTGATCCCATGGGGAACACCAGCCCGGCGCCACAGAGGGTGAAGTTCAAGCACCACAATCACAGTTAAAGAGGTTTCAACCATCCTCTGCCCAGGATGAAACCCTTCCTCCAGCTCCAATCCGCTCCCGGAGCGCTCCCTGTCCCTCTCCAGGCCGTCGCTCGGATCCCACCACCTCCCAACCCCGGTGCTACCTGAGGTGGTGAACTGCTTGCCGCACTCCCGACACTTGAGGGGTCCATCCGCGATGTGGATCTTCAGGTGAGCCTTCAAATTCCCCACCTGGGCGCAGACAGCAGGATGCAGCATCCTTACATCCTCCTACCTCCCTCCGGAAGGATCCCCATGATACCCAACTTGGTGGGATCCCAATCCTTCCCACCCCTTCAAACCCACCTGGTTGAACTTCTTGTCGCAGTGGGGACACTTGTGCTCCTTGTTGGTGTCGTGGGTCTCCAGGTGCCTCATTTTCGAGGTGGGATCGGAGAAGGAGCGCCCGCAGTAGTCGCACTGGTAGGGTTTCTCGCCGCTGTGGACCAGTTGGTGCCGTTTGAGGTTGCCAGAGGTGGTGAAGAGCTTCCCGCAGTCGTCGCAGCGGTACTTGGCCTCCCCCGTGTGCCGTTTCTTGTGGAGGTTCAGGAGGCTCATGAGGCGGTAGCTCTTCCCGCATTCCTCGCAGCCGTAGGGTTTCAACGGGCTGAGGAGGAGATGGGGTGGGAAAGAACCAGCGTGTTGAGCTCTCACTGCCCTGATCTGAGCTCCACCAGCCCAGCGAGGCCCATCCAGAGCCCAGAGGAGGCCTCGCAGCAACGGGAAACCATCGGAGACTCATGGAATGGGTTGGGTTGGAAGGGACATCAAAGCCCAGCCAGTTCCAACCCCCCTGCCATGGGGGTGACACCTCCCACTGGATCAGGGGGCTCCAAGCTCCATCCAACCTGGCCTTGAACACCTCCAGGGATGGGGCAGCCACAGCTTCTCTGGGCAACCAGGGCCTCCCCACCCTCACAGCAAAACATTTCTCCCCAAGATCTCATCTCAATCTCCCCTCTTCCAGCTCCAAACCACTCCCCTCATCCCATCCCTACACTTCCTGATCAAGAGCCCCTCCCCAGCTTTCCTGGAGCCCCTTTCAGCCCTGGGAGGCTGCTCTAAGGTCTCCCCACAGCCTCCTCCTCTCCAGGCTGAACAACCCCAACTCTCTCAGCCCTCAGATCATCCCCGTGGCCCTAACGGAAGGACAGGGGCAGAAAGAGAAATCTCCCTCTGGACCACCCCACCACGCTGATGGATTTCACAAGGATTTGGTGTTTTGCAGCGAAAGCCACATTTTCCCAGCAAAAGCCACCTTTTTTTTTTGGGTGCTGCTGCCGATTTTTCACGGCTTGTGCCGTCCAAATGATCCACTGGGAGTCTCCAACCCCCACCAGATTGACCTCGGACGCAGAGCAGTGTTGGCTGTGAAACGTTTTCCCCCTCAGCCAGGCCCTGGCACCACCACAAGGCTTCCTCCACCTGGCTCCACCCTCTCGTGCTCCGCATTCGCCGTTACCTGTGCGTCTTCTCGTGGACTTTGCAGGCAGCAGGGTCGGAAAAGGCTTTGTTGCACTCCCTGCAGGAAAAGGGTTTCTCTCCCGTGTGGATCCGGATGTGCCTCTTGAAATTACCCGTGTGGGTGAACTCCTTCCCACAATCCTGAGGGGACAGAGAGAGGGCAGGGCTGGGGACACCCAGGGACCGGAGGTGCCCCTCGGGGCCGCGTCTGGCCTCACCTCACACTTGTGGGTGACGGAGCCGTAGGCTTTCGACTCGGTCCTGTCGCTGTAGGTCCCCGAACGCAGCACTCGGGGCTCCCCTGAGTTCTCCTGCCCGGAGTCGGTGCTCCCGGATTCGTTATCTTCAGTGTTTTCTCCGTTTTCAATCCGGGGCTGCTCTTCCTCAGGGATTTTTGCCTCCTCTTTGTCTTCCGCTGTCAACTCCCCCTCTTCCTCCTTCACTTCCAGCTCCAGCTCTGCAGGCATTTGGAAAACAGGGACATAAGGGATTGGGAGCGGCATCTTAGACTTGATATGAGGAAAAAGTTCTTCCCTGAAAGGGTGATTGGTCATTGGAATGAGCACCCAGGGAGGGGGTGGAGTCACCGACCCTGGAGGTGTTTAAGGGAAGACTGGATGAGGCACTGAGTGCCATGGGTTAGATGATGGGTTGGTGTTGGTGTTAGTGTTGGGTTATAGGTTGGACTCGATGATCTCAGAGGTCCTTTCCAACCTCGTGATACTGTGAAACTGTGATCAGAGATGCAAAACTTGGCTGAAATTCCTAAGTCCAGGTTTAAGGTGATGGGGATTAGCCCTGCCCTGCTGTACTCTGGAAATCACAGTTTCACAGTATCACAAGGTTGGAAAGGACCTCTGAGATCATCGAGTCCAACCTATAACCCAACACCAACACCAACCCATCATCTAACCCATGGCACTCAGTGCCTCATCCAGTCTCCCCTTAAACACCTCCAGCGTTGGCGACTCCACCCCCTCCCTGGGTGCTCATTCCAATGACCAATCACCCTTTCAGGGAAGAAGTTTTTCCTGCTCCTTCACCACATCACAGAGGAGTCAAGACCTCTGTTTGGAGTCCATTTGGATTTACAGGTTTACACCTAAAATCCAAAAGCCTGCACGGGGAGAGGAGCATTTCCCAGCCTCTCGTGGCTCTGCCCCATGGACACCCATTCCCGTGGGCTCTGTAACACGCAGGAAGACTCCTGTTTGCCCAGCAAAACTTGCATGAATAAAATTAATTGCATGGAAAACAAGGATTCATCCCTTGCCCAGCTTTGCTTCTGAAGGGAATGAGGACAGGAAGGTCCCCCCCAACCCTCACTCACCTCCTGGTTCTGCATCTGGAGAGATGTTGTCCTTCGCCGCGGGGCTGGCGCTGCCGACCACGCTCTCCACCGGCTGTGGTTGGCTGGGAAATTCAGTGTTGGGGCCCTCTTGGATGGCAACTTCTTCCCCTACAAGCAACAGAGCAGCTCAAGAAGGCTCGAGAGCCTGGCAGTGGGACAGGGGGATATTTGGGTGCCAGCCCTTGGAGCATCACCTTCTTGGCCACCCGGCTGCTCCGGCTGCGTCGCTGCGGCTCTGGGTGCCTCTTCCTTCCCCTCTGGGTTGGGAGGAACTGGTTTGGTTTTGTCAGGATCACCCAGCACTTCTGTTGCTGAAGACTTGTCCTCAGAGGTTGCCTTGTTGGGCCCTGTGGGGGAAGAGGAAAAGTGCTCCAGATTTTGCTGCCTGTGCAGGAGATTCCAGTGGCTGCTAGAAGGATTCAGGAGCTGAGTCCAACATCTGGGACACATCAGCCCCCTGCAGCACTCCAGGTTTGGGAAGAGCAGAGGAAAGCTGCCTGGTGGAAAAGGCCCTGGGGGTGCTGGTCAACAGTGGCTGAACATGAGCCAGTGGTGGCCCAGGTGGGCAAGGAGGCCACCAGCATCCTGGCTTGGATCAACCATGGGGTGGCAGCAGGAGCAGGGCAGGGATCGTCCCCTGCACTGGGCACTGGGGAGGCCACACCTCGAATCCTGGGGTCAGTTTTGGGCCCCTCAGGACAAGAAGGACATTGAGGGGCTGGAGAGCATCTGGAGAAGGGAACGGAGCTGGGGAAGGGTCTGGAGAACAGGGGTTGTGGGAGCAGCTGAGGGCCCTGGGGCTGTTTAGTCTGGAGAAGAGGAGGCTGAGGGGAGACCTCATGGCTCTGTGCAGCTCCTGAAAGGAGGTTGTGGTGAGGTGGGTGCTGGGCTCTGCTCCCTTCTGCTGCCCCACAAGGAGACCAAATCCCAACCAGATCATCGAATCATAGAATCTTCTGGTTGGAAAAGAGCTTTGAGATCATTGAATCCAACCGCACCCATCCTCATGTCCCTCAAAAACTCATCTCCCTGTTTTTTAAACCCCTCCAGAGGTGGTGACTCCACCCCCTCCCTGGGCAGCTGTTCCAGAGCCTCAGAACCCTTTCAGTAAAGAAATTCTTCCCAATATCCAGTCTGACCCTCCCCTGGCACAACTCATGGCCATTTCCCCTTGTCCCATCCCCTGTCACTTGAGAGAAGAGATCAACACTGGCTCTGCCACAGCCTCCTTTCAGGCAGTTGTAGACAGGGGTGAGGTCTCCCCTCAGCCTCCTCTTCTCCAGGCTGAACAACCCCAGGTCCCTCAGCTGTTCCTCACAGCACTTGTTCTCCAGACCCTTCCCCAGCTCCGTTCCCTTCTCTGGACACTCTCTGACCCCTCAATGTCCTTCTTGTACTGAGGGGCCCAGACCTGACCCCAGTACTCGAGGTGTGGCCTCCCCAGTGCCCAGTCCAGGGGCACAATCCCTGCCCTGCTCCTGCTGCCCACGCTGTGTCTGACACAGCCCAAGATGCCATTGGCCCTCTTGGCCACCTGGGCCACTGCTGGCTCACGTTCAGCCCCTGCCAACCAACACCCCCAGGTCCTTCTCCTCCAGCCACTCTTCCCCAAGCCTGGAACGCCGCAGATGCACCCAGGCCATGGCTTTGGGTGGTGGCTGGAGCACGTGGTGGCTCCGTGGGGACATTCCCAAGTCCCCTTGGATGATGGGAAGGGAGGGGGCCACGTACCGATGTCGGGGGGCTGCTGGCTCCCGGTGGGGCTTTCTGCCAGCACCGCCAGGGATTTGAGAGCGTTGCAAGCACTAACAATCTCCTGCATTTGGAGGAATCCTGCCACAGCCAACACATCCTCCACGTTGTCAGGGTTCAGGCTTAGCTTCGCCGTGTACATGAACTCCAAAACCTGGCCCAGACCTGCAAGGAGGTGCCACAACCAGAAATAAGCTCTCACCTCCACACCGTTCCGTTTCAAAAAACCGAGAGAGCACGGAACAACAAGGGAAAACCTCAGATCCCGGGCTCCAACCAGGGGGATATGGGATATACCTGCTGCATTGCTGATGTCGAGGTGCACCACGTCCTTCTGGTCAACAAAAAGCATCCTGAAGTACTCACTGCAGGCTGCCAGCACGGCTTTGTGGGCCTTGAAGTTGATGCCATCCACCACGAAAGTGCAGTCGCACAGCAAACCCAGCTGTCGCTGCTGGTTCAGCTGCTCCAGGACTTGTTTGCTGTGCTGGGGGAAATCCATGGCTGTAGGGGGAAAAAAAACCCACAAATTCCAGGATATGGGGGGGGTGAGGTGGGTGTTGAAACCTCAGCACTGCATCAGAAATGGGTACAAAGGAGAGATCACAAAAAAATGTGGATCAACCGCAACTCAGTTGCCCTGTGAGTTACAAAAATCGACCCAAACAGCCCAATTTCAGCTCCTCCCCCTCCTTACACAACCCCAGAACTCTCCAATAGGATTGACAACACCAGGGAGAGACTGGGGGGAGAGTTGAGTGAACAGTTGTGGGATTTTTATGCCATCATGGAATGGGTTGGGTTGGAAGAGACCTCAAAGCCCATCCAGTCCCACCCCCTGCCATGGGCAGGGACACCTCCCACTGGATCAGGGGGCTCCAAGCCCCATCCAGCCTGGCCTTGAACACCTCCAGGGATGGGGCAGCCACCACTGCTCTGGGCAACATGGGATAGGGTTTGCTGTGGACCCTCACAGCAAAACATTGCTCCCCAAGATCTCATCTCAATTTCCCTTCTTTCAGCTGAAAACCCTTGTCTTCTTGGGTCTGGCCCTGCTAAAGTTTTTCTCCATCTTTCTTGTCAGCTCCCTTTAAGTATTGAAAGGCTGCTCTACAGTCCCAGAGCCTTCTCTTCTCCAGGCTGAACAACCCCAACTCTCTCAGCCTGTCCTCACAGCAGAGGTTCTCCAGCCCTTGGATTATCTCCGTGGCCTCCTCTGGATCTGCTCCAAAATCTCCAGGTCCTTCCTGTGCTGAGGATTCCAGAACTGGACACAGAACTCCAGGTGGGGTCTCCCCAGAGCAGAGCAGAGGGACAGAATCCCCTCTCTCCCCTCTGGTCCCACTGCTCTGGGTGCAGCCCAGGACATGGGGGATTTCTGGGCTGGGAGCCCTCATTGCAGCTCCTGTGGAGCTTCTCCTCCCCCAGCACCCCAAGTCCTTCTCCTCAGGGCTGCTCCCAACCCTTTCTCTGCCCAGCCTGTGTTTATGCTTGGGATTGCCCCAACCCAGTTGCAAGACCTTGCACTTGGCCTTCACATGGTTCACACAGCTCCTCTTCACCTTGTCCAGGTCCCTCTGGATGTCATCGTGGCCCTCAGGGGTGCCAACCTCCCCACTCAGCTTGGTGTCACCTGCACACTTGCTGAGGGAGCACTCGAGCCCATTGTCTAGATCACTGATGAAGATATTAAACAACACCAGTCCCACCCTAACAGCACTTAAAATACATTTATTGCTCTTCAAACTGGCCCAAGCTGCGAGCAGGAACCCTGCTGCCTCTGCAAACACCAGTGCTGAGGGCTCAGTGCATAAAGCCTTCATCAAAGTCTTCAGTTCCTGCTCATTTTAGGTGCTCACATCACGATACTGAAGGATTTTTAGGTTTTCATTGCGTGTTTGCAGGGAATTCTCCCTGCTCAAAGCACAATTTTGGTTGAGGAATGCTGCAAAGTCCTCAAAACATTATGAAAACCCATTTTTCAACAAGGTCCTGGTTGGCAAAGGCTGAGGTGCACTGTGAGCTTGACCTGCTGCCACGTGGTGCATCTTCTCCTGGGAAGGGTGAAGGATGCAGGGTTGAGAATGAAGAGTTTTCCCTCAGCTTTGTTTTCCAGAAGCGATTCCTGGGCAGGCTGAAGGGATTGTTTCATCACTTGCTGGACAAATGGCCTCTCTCTGAAGGTTTCCAACCCACAGTAGTTGCTTTTCCACTTTACAAACACCATGGAGAGTCTCCAGTTGAGGAAAGACAACAGGTTTGGATCCACAAAAGCAGGTCACTTGCAGGCACATCCCTGCCTTTGGATCATTTGCAGCAGGCAGAGGGAGCCTCCTCGTGTCTGCTGCGGGCGTTGGCAACACACTGAGTGAAAGATCTTCCACCCAAGGATGGATTCAGCTTCCAAACATCATTCCCAGCAGGGATGAGTAGCTCAGACACTTCCAGCAGCATCAGATCACACACGGAGAGAGGAATTTTCACTCCCAAAAGATGCTGTTTGTCTTTGCAATTAACTCACCATCACTTTTCCCCCACCTCTCCAAAACTTTGCAGCCCAACACCCACATCCTGTCCCAAAACACATCCCTCAGGGGCCAGAAATGTCAGTGTTTGTGGCAAAATCTGCCTAAACCCCCGCACGACCCTGTAAGGTTTGGAAAGGAAGTGCTGGGAAAAGGGGGGAGGATTTTCCCAGCAGGATAAACAACGCTGCCTGCTGTGCCTGGAAAGCTCTGTGTGGCAGGACCTGAGGAATCACAATGGTTTGATGCACGAAAAGGCTATTTTTGGTAATTTGTAGGAGGCATTTTGCTTCTGAATGATGACTTTCACCACTCTCTGATTGGATTTGGCCTCAGCTTCGCACCTGAGCTTTGTGAAGGAAGCAAAATCCCAAGAAATTCAACTCTTCCTGAAAAATGTCATCTTTTTTGTGTCCTCTGGAACGTTACAGCTTCATCAGAGCTCACGAGGACAGTGGGATGGACGTTGGGATGAGCTGCGTATGCCCTCACACCCAAACCTAGCACCAAGATCACCTTTGTCCACTAAAATCTGTTGACTCCAAGCTTTAAAAATCCCAAATATCTGGATTAAAATAAAAACCCATGGTGCACCTAAAATGCCACCCTGGCTCCTTGCTACCACTTGGGCAGGGCCAGCTGATGGCTCTGCTGCTGAGATCCAGCTCCTTCCCCAGCTGAACAGGAGGTGCCAAAACAGGAACAGAGGGCAAATGCCAAGTCAGGCATTGCTGGTCCACCCAACCACTAAAAATTACCCCCTTTTAGTGCAAACCCATGGCTGCCAGGGCTGTCTGAGGCCGTGTGGCAGAGCTCCTTGCCCAAAACCCAGCAATAAGCCAGGACTGGTGCCCAAGCTCACCCCTGCGCTGCGAGGAACGGAGAGATCCGGAGGGCTGAGGCTGCGGGCGAGACGGCTGCGGTTCTCCTCCAGAGTCTTCCCCTTTCCTGGTGCAAAAATCAGTCTCTACACAGCCATCCTGGAGAAATGGGATGAAAAGCTCTGTTTCAAACCCCAAACCTCGTGTGTCAAAGGCGCCGAAGTCTGACATCACCAACCCAGGAGTGGGCACCACCGGGTTTCACCTCATCAGAGGATTTCACCTCATCGGAGGCAGTCGAGCACCCTTTCTCCACCCAACTTCTCCCCAGCGTGGCTGTTGAGTCTCTCATTACTCAATTAATCACTGAAAAGCTTCGTTAGGAGAACACCCACGCCTGCTGCACACTCTCACAGGGAGAAATACAGCTGCTACAGTCGCAGGGTGCTTCCCACACGAGCTCTGTTAAGCCCTCGCACTTATGAATGACATTAACCTCTCCCCACACCTGCCACCCGAGTGTCCACCTATTAAAAAACTCCAAAGTCTCAATAAATTGGAAAAAAATAGTGGTTTAAACATCACTGTCAGCATCCAGACATGTCCCCATCCGTTCTTATGCTGGGAAGATCAAAAGGAAGAGGGGGTTAACTTTCTGCCTACCGTCATCTCCTTTCTTGTGTGTCAGCTCCTGGAACAAAGCAGCCCTAATCCTTTCAGTGTCTGCAAAGAAGAGTCTGTCCTCATTTCCAGGAACCAATCCTGCAACATTTTCAGTTAAAAAAGATGAAGTTAGGAGCTGATCAAGCTCAAGGTGTGTTATTAATACAAATTATGGTGCTAAAGGGGTTTAAGTGCCAGCCCACATCCAGGTATCTGAAGGTTAATGCGTGTTTTAGCCTCCTTATTTATCACTGAACAAGGAGCAGCTTAAACTGAGCTGCCTCTTGAGAGGATCCACGGCTTTTTAACAAGTTTCTAGGTAAAAAATAACAAAAAAAAGATCCCTGGACACAGTGCAGATAAGTGAATGAAGTGGTAAAAAGCTTTGGAGCTTGTGATTTGCAGTGGAAGTGGAAGGTGAGCTCGCATTCAGCAGTAAGGAAGGGAAAAAAGTCATCATGAGCCATGCCAGGCAGGAAAAAAAACATGATAGAAGGGAACTAAAAAAAAGACAGGAGGAAAGAGGTGAGCAGAGCTGCTCTGGAACCCCCTGGTGAGCAGACACCCTGCAGCCCCTCTGTTGTTCAGTTTTTGGGGCCAGGGATGTGCTTGTGCAGCTCCTGGGATGTGGCTGTGCAGGCAGGGAGCCAGCCAAGCCTCCAGCTCTGCCAAGAAACCCACCCGATTCTGCAGGGCCTGGAGCACAAAACCTTCATCTTCTTGCAAAAAAAAAAAGCTGCTTTCATGACACTGTTTGATCTCTAGAAGCTTCCGATGCGGAAATGGAATTAAGGATACACAGTTTGTCCATAAAACCCATCACCCACATCTGAAAATCGATGCTGGGAGAGGGCACGAACAGCCCGGTTACACCAAAAAAAAAGAGGCCACAAGATGAGAAAATCCCATTTTTCCCTGAGTTGCTGAGTGATGCTTGGAAGTTTAAACTGCTTTTCTGCTGAAAATGTCCTTGACAGGCAGGAATACAGCTTGAAGGGTGTCAGGGGGGATTGAGGGTTGCCTGGTGGGGCTTGAGGGGTGTTGAGGGAGGGAATCAAGAGGTGCCAGGGGAGGTCAAGGGGTTTTGTGGGGGTATTGAACTGTGTTGGGGGGGATTAAGGTGTCTCAAGGGGGCTTAAGGTATCTTGGGGGAGCTCGTCTTGGCTCAGGACCACATCCTCACAGACATCCTGTCAAATGCCAAGAGGATGGTGACAGCTACACGTGGGGGGGGCCAGGGCTTCATTCATGAACAACCCCACGGCTGGGTGGGGGGGACACAGGGCTTGAAGGGCTGGGAGGGCAGTGGCAGACCCCACTTCTCTCATGACAGAGGATGGAAGAGGGGTGACAAGGAGAGAGGGGGGAACAGGGAGGGGAGGGTGTGACAGGGAGTGGGGGGAACAGAGGAGGGGTAATGGGGGGGGGTGATGGAAGGGGTAACAGGGAGAGAGGAGCGATGAGGAGTGACAGGTAGAGGGGGGTGACAGGGAGAGAACGGAGTGATGGGGGGTGAGGGAGGTGACAGAGAGAGGAGATGATGGGGGGTTGTGATGGGGGGTGACACGGAGAGGGGGGTGACACGGGGGGGGTGACACTGGGGGGTGACACGGAGGGGGGAGGGTGACACGGAGGGGGGAGGGTGACACGGAGGGGGGAGGGTGACACGGAGGGGGGAGGGTGACACGGAGGGGGGAGGGTGACACGGAGGGGGGGGGTGACACGGAGGGGGGGGGTGACACGGAGGGGGAGGGTGACACGGAGGGGGAGGGTGACACGGAGGGGGGGGGTGACACGGAGGGGGAGGGTGACACGGGGGGGGTGACACGGGGGGGGGGTGACACGGGGGGGGGTGACACGGGGGGAGGGTGACACGGGGGGAGGGTGACACGGGGGGGGTGACACGGGGGGGGGGTGACACGGGGGGGGAGGGTGACACGGAGAGGGGGGGGTGACACGGAGAGGGGGGTGACACGGGGGGGGGGGGTGACACGGGGGGGGGGGGTGACACCGGGGGGGGGTGACACGGGGGGGGGTGACACGGGGGGAGGGTGACACGGGGGGGGGGGTGACACGGGGGGGGGGTGACACGGGGGGGGGGGGTGACACGGAGAGGGGGGTGATGAGGGAGCGACAGAGGAGGAGTGATGGGGGTGTGACAGAGAGTGGGTGACAGGGTGCTGACACGCAAAGGGGGGGGGGGTCGGTGACTCCTCTCCCTGCGGGCGCTCAGGGTCCCCCTCGCCGCCTCCCTCACAGAACCGGGGGTCGCGCACCCCTAAACCGGCTCCGGTGGCAGGAGGGATGTCCCCCCCCCCCCCCAGGCAGGGAGCGGGGCCGTAGTCCTTTCCCGTTCCCCTCCATACCCCGTGCCCCCCTCCCCGCTCCCATATCCCCCCGCCCAGCCCCTCCCTGCCCCGCCGGGGCCCCGCGGCGCTCACCGTGACGCCGGCCGGACAAAGGGCGCCGCCATGTTGGCGCCGGGCGGAAGCGGCGTCTCCCACGCCCCGCCCCCCCCCCGCCCGCGCGTGCGCAGGAAGGGCGATGAGGCGGAGGGAAGCGGCGCATGCGCAGATGGAGCGCGCGAAGGGCGGGAGGAGCTGCGCATGCGCAGATGGAGCGCGCGAAGGGCGGGAGGAGCTGCGCATGCGCAGATGGAGCGCGCGAAGGGCGGGAGGAGCTGCGCATGCGCAGATGGAGCGCGCGAAGGACGGGAGGAGCTGCGCATGCGCAGATGGAGCGCGCGAAGGGCGGGAGGAGCTGTGCATGCGCAGATGGAGCGCGCGAAGGGCGGGAGGAGTTGCGCATGCGCAGGTGGG
>JAUMJJ010000630.1:0-26289 GCA_033556795.1 Tapera naevia | reverse complement strand
GGTCGCCAAGCGCTCCCGCCCCGCTTTACGGCTCTTTTACGACCGACGGGGAGGGGCGGAGAGGAGGGGGAGTCAAACCCCGCCCCCCCCCGCGCGTACAGCCAATGAGCGCCAGCGCCTGCGGCCCTAGCCCCGCCCCCTCGCTCTGCCCCCGCCCCTTTCACCATGGCCGCCGTCTGGCAGCAAGTGCTCGCGGTGGATGCGAGGTTGGTGGGGCCCAGGGGGGTCCCGATCCCCGGGGTCCTTTGGGCGGGGGGGCCTGGGGAGGTCCTGATAATTGGGTCCCTTCGGTGGGGGTTGAGGGGGCCCTGATCCCCGGGGTCCTTGGAGAGGGAGAGGGTCCTGGGGCCCAGATCCCCTTTTGGGGGGGAGGTCTTGGGGGGACCTTTTGAGGGAGGGGAATTTGGGGGGGGGGGTCCTGATGGTCGGGTCCCGGGGGGGGGGAGGGGGGGTCCTTGGGGGAGGGTCTGAGGGGGGCTCTGGGTCCCCCTGGGGTCCCATCCTGCTTCCTTTTCAATACTGGGTGGTCCCATTCTGCTCCCCATTTCATACTGGGGTCACATCCTGCTCCCCCATATAATACTGGGGGGGAAGGTGTCTCCTCCTGCTCCCCTTTTCCCCCCGGGGGATCCCATCCTGCTCCCTGTTCACTACCGGGGGTCCCATCCTGATGCTGTTTTCTCCCTGTGGGGTTCCATCCTGCCCGTTTTGGGGTGCTGAGCCCCCCCATCTCCCCCAGGTTCACTGCGCCCCGCGCTGCCCCCAGTTCCGCACTCTCCCTGTTGGGTCCCATTCTGCACCCCCTGCACCCTCTGTGATACTGGGGGTCTCATACTGCTCCCTTTTCAATACTGGAGGTCCCATCCTGCTCCCACTGTTATACTGAGGGTCCCATCCTGTCCCCTCTTTTATACTGGGGGTCTCATTCTGATGCCTGGATCCCCCAGCGGTCCAATCCTGCTCCCTTTTCACTACTGGGGGACCTTTCCTGCCCCCTCTTTTATACTAGGGGGTCTTATACTGGCCTGGATGCCCCTTGGGTCCCATCGTGCTCCTCTTTTCTCCTGCTCCTCTTTTCTCCCTCTTGGGTTCCATCCTGCCTGTTTCAGGATGGTGAGCCCCCCCCGTCTCTCCCAGGTTCGCTGCGTACCGCGCCCCACGCTGCCCCCAGTTCCGCACGCAGTACGTGCGGCGCCGCTCGCAGCTGCTGCGGGAGGGGGCGGCGGCGCTGGAGGGGGGGGGCGTGCGGCGCTGGTACCTGCGGGTACGCAGCCGCCTCCTGGCCCAGCGCTACGGAGCCCCCTCGGAGCCCGGCAGTGGCCGCGCCCACAGCGGCAGCGCCCTCCGCGCCAGCCGCACCACCCTGGACCGCATGGAGGTACTCAGCACCCTCTGAGGGGGGGCCTGATACCCACTGGAGGGGTGCTGGGAGCTCTCTGGCGGGTCCTGGGACTCATTTGGGGGGTGCTGGGGCACATTTGGGGGGTCCTGACTCCTCTCCTGGGGGCTCAGACCTGCCTGGGGGATCCTGGGACACATTGCAGGGTCCTGATACCAGTTTGGGGGCCCTGGGACTCATTTGGGGGTCCTGACACCTCTCCTGGCAGCTCAGCACCCATTTGGGGGATCCTGGGACCTATTTTGTGGGGGGGGCCCTGATCCCTATTTTTGGGGTCTGGGGATCCTGTTCCCCATTTTTGGGGGCTGAGGAGGGGGGTCCTGATCTCCATTTTTGGGGTTCCCCCCCCTCCCAGGATTTTGAGGACGAGGCGCGGGGGCCCCGGGGCCATCGGCGTTCGCTGAGTCGGGGGTCCCAGCCCGGGGGGGCGCGCACGGCCCCCGATGAGCGGTGAGGGGGTGGGGGTCAGGGTGGGGGGGGTTGGGAGTCTTGGATTGGGGGGGGAGTCAAGATTGGGAGGGGGGTTCCAGGGGCGCAAGGATTGCATGGGGGGGGTCGGGGGGTGGGGTTGAGATTGGTTTGGGGGTCTTGAATTGGGGAGGCTTGGAGGGGGCGATCAGGAGGGTTGGGATTGAGGGGGCAAGGGAGGGCTTGGATTGGAGGTGTTGTCAGGTTGTGGGGGGCTTGGGTTGTGGGGGTGTTGGGGTTGGGGGGGGGTCACATTGAGTTGGGGTCTCATGGTGGGAGGGGGTCTCCGAGGGGGGGAGGTGTCTCTGATGGGGTCTCTCTCTCGCAGTTGTCCCCCCCTGGGGTGGGTGTTGCAGGTATGGGGAAGTCTTTGAAGAGGGGTGTTGGGGAGGGGTGTCTCTCTCACAGGTGTCTCCCCCCTCCCCGCAGCCCCCCCGGGGTGGTGCCCACCCCTCTGGCCCAGGCGAGCCGTGCCATGGCCGGGGACACCTCCCTGGGCGAGAACTACGCCTTCCACGGGGTCTGCCACGTGTTCGACCAGCACGGGGGGCACGGGGGTACGGGGGGGCACGGGGGTACGGGGGGGCATGGGGGTGACTGGGAGGGCACAGTGGGGGCAAAAGAGGGGCCAATTGTGGGGCAAGTTGGGAAGGGGGGGCAGTGGGGGGCACAGGGCAGCAGGAAAGCACCATTTTTGGGACCAAAAGTCCGTTTTTGGGGCACCAGGACAATTCTGGGGGCCAAAAGCACTGTTTTTGGGGCCTAAAGATCTGGTTTTTGGGCCAAAGGTTCCTTTTTGGGGAGGCCAAAAGCTCCATTTTTGGGGCATAAGGGCCGTTTTGGGGGCACCAGGACCATCTTTGGGCCTAAGGTCTATTTCTGGGGTCAAAAGTAGCACTTTTGTGGCCAAAATGTTCATTTCTGGGGTGAAAACATCTGTTTTTGTGTCTCCCCCAGTGCCGAGGGTGCAGTTCGCCCATGATGAGCGGCACCTCCTGGCGTGCTGCTCGCTAGACGGGACGATCTCCGTGTGCCGCCTGGCGCCGCCCGCGGTGCTGCGGGTGCTGCGCGGCCATGGCGCCGGCGTTGCCGACCTTGCCTGGTCTTTGGCCAATGACTTCCTGGTGTCGGTGTCACTGGACGCAACACTGCGGCTGTGGGCGCCAGGCGATGGCCGCTGCATCCGCCGCGTGGCCGACCCCGATGGCGCTGCCCTCCTCTGCTGCGCCTTCCAGCCCCTCAACAACAACCTCACTGTGGTGCGGGGGGCACGGGAGGGCAACCAGTCCAGTCCAGCAACCCAACCCAACTCAATTCAACTCATCCCAACCCAGTCAACCCAACTCAACTCATCCTGACCCAACTAACTCAGCCCAACTCAATACAACTCAACCCAAAACAGTTCATCCTAGTCCATCCCAACTCAACCCAGTCCAACCCAACTCTACTCAATCCAACCCAGCCCAGTCTATCTCAACAGAACTCAACCCAGTTCAACCCAACGCAACTGAACCCAACCCAACTCATCCCCATGTCCACGTGTCCCCCCACAGGTGGGCAGCGCGCGGCACATGGTTCGCGTGGTGAACATCTCGACAGGGAAGGCGGCGCGTGGGGGTGCGGGGCGGCTGCCGGGGAAGGTCCTTGCGCTCTGCTTCGACGCCCCTGGCCGTGTCCTCTGGGCGGGCGACGACCGCGGCTCCGTCTCCTCCTTCCTCTGCGACCCCGGCACCGGTACCAGCATTGGGGGGGGAATGGGACTGGTGGGATCTTGGGGGCTCTGGGGCTGGAATAGGGGGGCTGGGAGTGGGATGGGCGATACGGTGGGGCTGAGATGGGGGTTCTTGTGGGGACCAGGTTGTAGGCTCTGGGGGACAGGATGGGGGGAGTTACGGGGTTTTGGAGGCTCAGGGGGACTGGGATGGGGGTCTCTGACCACCCCCTCTCCCCCAGGGCGGCTGACGAAGGCCTCGCGGGTGCTGGTCCAGGCTGGGGGCGCCATCACCTCCCTCTCCGCCCGCGCTTGGGCCAGCAGAGAGGCCCCCGACCCCTCACTGCTCGTCAATGCCTGCCCTGACCGCCTCCTACTCTTCCGGTACGTGGGGAGGTGTGGGGCAGCCATGGGGTTCAGACCCCCCTGCCAGGTGGCTGTGGGGCAGCTATGGGGCTCCCCCCCCACCTCTACGTGTCCCCAAGGTTGTGGAGGAGGATGTGGGGCAGTTATGGGGCACATTCCCCCCCTAACTCTCTCTGTGTCATCTTAGGGGGCTGGGAGGGTGATGTGGGGTGGCCGAGGGGCTCACGTCTCTCCCTCTGCCCCCCAGGGTGGTGGAGGAGGAGGGCTCAGGGGCGCCGGGGCTGCGGCTGAGGCGAAGCTTCCCCACTCGGCACCGGGAGCAGCGGCTGCGGAGCTGCTTCTGCCCCCTCATGTCCTTCAGGCAGGGAGCCTGCGTGGGTAGGTGGGGCAGCTGTGGCGCAGGGGGGATGCAGGGCAGTTGTGGGGCAGCCCTGGGGCTGGGGGATGAGGCGGCTGTAGGACACACGGTGTGGGTCTGGGGGGAGGTGGGGCAGCCATGGGGCACACAAGGCACCCCTGTGGGTCCAGCTCGGTGCTGTGGAGCAGGGCAGTGGGTCACGCTATGGGTCTGACCCCTTTGTGTTTCCTGTCCCCCCCAGTGACGGGCAGTGAGGACGCATGTGTGCAGTTCTTCGACGTGGGGCGGGCAGCACGGGCGCCCCTGAACACGCTGCGGGGCCACGGGGCCGCCGTGCTCGCCGTTGCCTTCAACTGCGATGAAAGCCTCCTGGCGTCCAGTGACGCCAATGGCACCGTCATCGTCTGGCGCCGCCAGCACACTTGAGCCCGCACACGCGTGTGACCCCACACACGCGTGTCCCCTCATGTCACCCTGTCTCAGTGCACAGCCCTGTCCCCGCCGTGTCCCCCTTGCACACACAAATCCCCCTGCCTGACCCCATGTTGGCACACACGCATGTCTTCCCATGTCCTATCGTGTGTGTCCCCTCCCCTGGCGGCGCACACACACACACACACACACGTCATCCCCGTGTCCCCTCACACGCGTGTTCCCCCATTGTCCCCTCACATGTGTGCCCCCCAGTGTCCCCTCACACGCGTGTCCCCTCACGTCTCATGGGTGCCATGCAGCATGTTTTGCTCAGAACAGGAACTTGCGGCAGGCGGCAGCGCCGCATTTGCACTCGACACGGGGGCGGGCACGGGGCGAGCCCCCCAGGCCCCCGGCCAGGCTGAAGTTGGAGTCCATGCGGGTGCTCTCGGCGTCCACAGGGTCCACTGAGGGGAGGAAAGAGGGGGGTCAGGGGGAGCCCCACAGAGCTGCAGGGGGCGCTGGGGTGGGGAGGCTGCCATGGGGTATGGTGGGCTGTGATGTGGGGTGCTATGGGTCGCTGTGGGTTGCTGTGGGGCAGGGTGGTGCTGTGGGGTACCGTGGGGCGGTGCTAGGGGGTGCCGTGGGGCACTATGGGTGACTGTGGGGCAGGGCAGTGTCATGGGGTGCTATGGGTTGCCGTGGAGCGGTGCTAGGGGGCGCTATGGAGCACTGTGGGGCAGTACCGTGCATGTTGTAGTCGAAGGTGAGCTCCTCGCCGGCACGGATGGGGCGGGAGGCGAAGAGCGCGATGCGCGGCAGCCGCTCGTCCAGGCTCTCGATGAAGACGTTGTAAACTTGCAGGTTGGGGTCGCACTGCAGGCGGGGAGGTGGGGCTTGTCAGGGAGGGAGGTGGGGCCAGGGAGGGGGTGGGGCCTCGGCAAGCACCACCCCCAGCCCCAGGCAGGGTAATAAATACACCTTCCCCACCCCCAAAAGCTTGGGTGCTGATCCCTTGCGACAACTACAAAATCCCTGCCCCCTTATGACCAGAAAAGTGAGGCTCTGCCTCCCTGTCTAAAGCCCTGCCCCCTTGAAGCCCCACCCCTGAAGCACTGGAAGCCACGCCCCCTTGGGAAGCCTCACACACCCTGTGCAGGCAAAGTCCCACCCCCTCAGCATGAAGCCACGCCCCCCACCCCTTGAGAGGCCTCTCCTATCAGGCAGGTGAAGCCACGCTCCCAGAGAACCCCCTCACCTGTGCCTGGAAGCTCCACCCCCCCAGGTGAAGCCCCACCTCCTTGAGCAGATAAAGCAACGCCCCCTTGAAGCACCTCCCCAAATCAAGCCACGCCCCTTGTGCATACAAAGCTCCACCCCCATGAACCCTCACCTCCCTTCTGAAGTCACACCCCAACCAAAGCCTCCACCTCACAACACAGCCCCATGACCCCCAAGCGAGGCCCTGGACCCCCAAGCGAACCCCTCAGCGCAGCCCCCCGGACACCCGAGTGAACCTGTGGAGCCCCAAATGAAGCTCCCTGAGCCCCCAACGCCCCCCTCCTCGCTCACGCTGTGGTTGACGAAGTGCGAGATGTTGCCGTAGTGGGTGGCGTCCACGGTGTAAACGTCCTCCACGTAGTCCAGGTCGAAGAGGTAGGTGGCTCCTTGCCGGTCGTACACCTGTCCGCGGCGCTCGGCCTCCTCCGACGTGATGATCTGGGGCGGGGGGCGACACCTCAGAGCCCATCCAGGTCCACCCGGGCACCCCCAGGAGCTGGCTCCAACCTCAGACATTTCCAACCCACCTGTGAAACCCCTGACCCCCAAGTGAACATCCCCGACCCCCAAGTGAACACCCCTTAGCCCCCAAGTGAAACCAGAGCTTTCACACCAAATCCCCTCGACGCTCTCCCCAAACGCCACAAAAACACAACTTCCACATCAAATAGTCTTGAATTTCCCCCTCGAATTTCTCAAAAATGCGAGTTTTTACCTCAAATTCCCTCACAAACTCCACAAAATCACAGCTTTTGCCTCCAATCATCTCAAGCTTCCCCAAAACTGCAGTTTTTACCCCAAACTTGAGATATAAAAACGCTTTTCTGGGGAGTTTGGAGAGAGGATTTGACTTAAAGTCATGGTCTTGGGGAGGGCAATGAGATTTGTGATGGAAGTTGGAATTTGGGGTAAATAAACAGAGTTTTTTGAGAATTTGAGAAAATCTGATGCAAAACCCGCCGTTTTTTGAGCATCTGAGAACGTTTGTGGCAGAGCGCTGCGCTTTTCCGCGGACACCAGCGCTCCGAGGCAGCCGCTGCACCGCCGCTCACCTCTCCCACGTACTCCATGACGAAGCTGTTCTTGCGGATGCGCTGCAGCGTACGGACGCCCCAACCGCGGCCGTCGGGCGTGCGGAAGATGCAGAGGTCATAGCGGATGCCGTGCTGCACCACACGGTTGGGGCAGTCGGCGCCACAGCGGCACCGCGAGTTGCACTCGTAGATGGGTAGCCCCGCCTGCACGCACACCTGGCCCAGCGCGTTGTAGGCGAACCTGTTGCTGGAGGCACCGGGGCAGCAGCCGCCGCCGCCGTCCGGCGCCGCCACCGCCTCTGCCCAGCAGTCGTGGCACTCGCAGCCCACGGCCACCGGCAGCAGCTCCACGCCGGCGCCCACCTTGTAATCGTTGACGTAAACGAAGTCCCGGGGGGGGCCGTGTAGGTCCACCTCGTTCTCCACCGCGATACGGCCGCGGTGGCTCCGGCTGCTGTTCAGGTGCCTCTCCCAGCGCCGCAGCGCCTGGCGCTGCTCCGCCTTCTGCACCAGGTAAGAGGCCGCCCGGGCGGGGAGACCCTGAGGGCCGGGCTTGACCGGACCCCCCGGCACCCGCGCCATGTCCTGGTGGAACTGCTTGAGGAGCGCGCGGCAGCGCAGGTGTTTGCGGGGCTCCCAGGTGTTGGAGGCGGATGGGTAACCCTGCCACTTCACCAGGTAGAACTCCTGGTCCTGGAGGGAGGTTTAGGGGGGTTATGGAGGGCTGGGGACATGGGTTTGCAGGGGCTTGGGGTGCTCAGAGGGGTCTGGTGGGACTTTAGAGGGGTAAGGAGCGTCTGTGGGGTGTGGGGAGGGGGGTTTGAGGGTGCTCAGAGGGGTCTGGGGGGGCTTTAAAGGGGGCAAGGAGGGTCTGTGGGGTGTGGGGAGGGGGGTTTGGGGGGGTCTTGGTGTGTTCAGAAGGGTCTGGGGGGGCTTTAGAGGTGGGTAAGGAGGGTCTGGGGGTGTGGAGAGGGCGTTCAGGGATCTGGGGGTGCTCAAAGGGGTCTGGGGATGCTCAGGAGGAGCTTAGGGAGGGTCTGGGGGGATTTAGGGGAGGTTAAGGGGGGTCAGGGGGTGCTGGGGGTGCTCAGGAGAGGGCTTAGGGAAGGTCTGGGGGGGCTCATGGTGGTGCTGGAACTGCTTAGGGTGGTTTAGGGTTGTCAGAGAGTGTCAGAGGTTGCTCAGGGTGGTCTGGGGGGGGGTCAAGGGGTGCTGAGGGGGGATCTAGGGCGTGCTCGGGGGGGCTGCTCACCCCTATGCGCCTGTAGTCGCACAGATATTCCACCTCGAAGTGGGGGCGGGCGCGGCGCGAGACCCCCAAGGCGCGGCACCAGAGCCCTCCAGCACGGCAGCGCTGCCGCAGTCCCTCCCACGAGGACTTGCAGGGCACGGAGCAGCCTGGGGGGGCAAATGGGGCAGAGAGGGGTTAGAGTTGGGGGGTGGGGGTGAGACCCCAGCGCTGAGACCCCCGCAGAACCCAGGGAACCCCTCGGAAATGATCCCCCCCACTCCAAAAGCCAAATTTCCCCCCCCTGCAGCATCTAGGATGCCCCCCAAACAGCACCCAGGCCCCCCCAGAACCCCTCATACCCCAGAGCCCCCCCCAACACGAGGACACCCCCCCCCCCGAACACCAGGACCTCCCCCCTCGCCAAAGTACAAAGACCTCCCCCCAGGTCCTACACATGCCCCCCCCAACACCGAGACCACCCCTCCCACAAAAGACCCCCCCCAAACCCCAGACCCCCTCCCTCAACTACAAAGATATCACCCTCCAGACTCCAGACACCCCCCCCAGCACTTGGACCTCAGATTCCAGACCCCCCCCCCGCCTATCTGGACCACCCCCCCCTCAGATTCCAGAACCCCCCAGCATCCAGAGCCCCCCCAGCACCTGGACACCCCCTCCCCGCAGACTCCAGCCACCTCCTCAAACCTCCCCAAGTACAAGACATCCCCCCTCTCAGAATCGCTTCCCCCTCCCGCAAAAAGCGCGGGAAACTTCCCCCTCTCCCCCCACCCCCCGCGCGCACCTTTTAAATTTTCCGCCATTTTTTCCCTTCCCCGCTTCTTCCTTTTCCCCTCGTTTTCCTGACGTCACTTCCGTCTCATTTGCATCAGAGGGCCCGCCCCCTCCGGCCGCCGCCGCGCTCCCATTGGCTGTCGGCCCGTCACTTCATCTGCATCCGCAGCCCCGCCCCTTCTGCTGCCGTCCCGCTCCAATTGGCTGCCGCCACTACGTCATTTGCATTTTCCCGGCCCCGCCCCTTTATTTGCATAAACCCCGCCCCCAGCCTCGAGAAAAACGCGCCCGGAGGTCCCCGAAAAGGGGGAGAAACAGCCAAAAAAATGGGCAAAACCATCCCAAAAATGGGCAAAGGGACCTCCAAAGGGGCTTCTTCTGCCCGGAAGGCTCCAGGTCGAGGGGACATAATCTCTGGACTGGGGGAGATCGAGAGGAACTGGGAGGGAACTACAAAGCAGAACTGCGGGACTGGGAGGCACTGGGAGCCCCCAGCCCCGTCCCAGTCCATACTGGGAGCCCCCAAGTAAGCATCACTGGTTTATTGGCGTCTCGGCCCTCGCAGATCCCAGGATCCCTGGGTCCAGGAACTGGGAGGCACTGGCCCATGCTGGGACAACCCTGTATATGCACGAAGATCCCAGTTGGGGCACCCTCCCGGTCCATACTGGGAGGGGCGAAGGCCACGCCGGTGAAGAGTTCCTGGGTGAGATGCTGTACTGGTTCATACTGGTTCGTACTGGGAGAGGGCAAGGCCATGTGGTTGAAGGCCTCCAGCTGGGCTGCTGTACTGGTCCATACTGGTACAGCTGAAGGCAAATATCAATGTGGTTATCCCAGTTGGGATGCCTGTCCATACTGGTCCATGCTCGTTGACCCAAGGCGAGGCACACGTGGGGCTCCCAATTGCCCCCCCCAGACCCATACTGGTCCATACTGGTTTGCCCCAAGGCAATAGAGATGCCGGAATTGCCAGCTGTAGTGTCATCGTGGCTCATACTGGTCCATATTGGTCTGTACGGGCATGTCCCAAATGGATGCAGAAACCCAGGAACACAGGCACTGGGCTGTACCGGTCCATACTGGGGTCCATTAGTGCCCACAGAGGACACAGGGTCACCACGGGAGCCCCCCCAGACCCCAGTTTCATCGTGGGGTTGCCCAAGACCCCCCAGATGCCCTCTTGTGGACCTTCTGATCCCCCCCCACAATACCTCTTGGTTGAGCCTCCTGAAGCCCCCATGACCCCCTATTGTGGGACCTCCAGACCCCCCCCAGATCGCCCTTTTCTGGGCCTCTTGAAGGCCCCTCAGATTTTGCACGATGGACCCAGACCCCTCCCCATTTGTGGATCCTCCACAATGGACCCCCGGCGCCTCTAAATCTCCCCCAACCTGGAGCCTCCTGAAGCCCCCCCAGATGCCCCTCCAAGACCCCCATGATGGAATCTCCCGAAGCCCCTCCAGATCCTCCATGACAGACCCCCTGTCACCCCTCAGACCCCCTCAATCTGGAGCCTCCTGAAGCCCCCCCCCCAGATGCCCCCTTCTTGAACCTCCTGAAGCCCCCCCAGTGGAAACACCTGAAGCCCACTCCCCCAAGATCTCCCATCGCGGACATCTCCCCGCCCCCCCTCCCTCCCCCCCCCCCGCAAGCCTCGTTGTCACCCCAAGGTGTCGCCCCCCCCCGGGGGCACCCCCCCAGCCCTCCAGGTAGCGGGCAAAGAGCCCCTTGGCACGGCGCAGGACGCGGGGCAGGTGGTGGCGCCGCACCAGGCGGTCGAAGTGCATGGCCACCTCGTTGTAGTCGCCCGCCCGCGTCATCACCTCCTGGCGCTGCTCCAGCAGCATCGCCAGGCACACGAAGAGCACGAAGGGGTTCCCCTGGCCCAGCTCGGCCGGCGGCGGCAGCGGCGCCCCGTCGTCCTCCACGCCCAGGTCCTCCTCTTCCGAGGACGACGACGATGATGACGAAGATGAGTCCTCCCATGCCCAACGGCCACCCCAGGGGTCTTCCAGGGCAGCGGTGGCAGTGCTGGGGTCTTCAGTGATATCTTTGGGGGCTTCAACAGCCTCGTTGGAGTTGTTGAGGACATCGTCAACATCTCTGGGGGCTTCAACGACATCTTTAAGGGCTTTGAGGGCATCACCCACCTCTTCAGAGGCTTCAGTGACGTCTTTGGGGCCATCACCAACATCTTTGGGGGCTCTGAAAGCATCAGCAACATCTTTGAGTCCTTCAATGACCTCTTTGGGGGTTTTGAGAGCATCACCCACATCTTTAAGGTCTTCAACGACATCTTTGGGGCCCTCAGCAACCTCATTGGGGGCTTTGAGAACATCATCAACATCTTTGGGGTCATCACATCCCACCCTGGGGTCTTCACCGATTATTTTGAGGACCTCAAGCTCTTGGCTGATCTCCTTGGGGTCTCCTCCAACTTCCTTGGGCGTCTCTGGGTCTTCTCCAATGCTCTTGGAGAGGAACTTGGCACCACCTTGGACCTCCCGGGGGGCCTTAAGGCCCCCCCAGCCATCCCTGGGGACGTCCTGGGAGATCTTTGGATCCTCTTGGTCACCCCAGGAGCTGCCAGGACCAGCTTGGACGTCGCTCTTGGAGCCACCTTGGAAGTTCCTGGAGATCCTTGGACCCTCTTGGGTGTCGCTGGGGCTCTTTGGTTCCTCTTGGTCATCGCTGGAGCTTGTGAGAGCAAGGATGTCTGAGGACGCTTCGGAACAACTCTGGACCTCGCTGGAGCTCATGGGAGCCTCCTGGATGTCCATGGAGCTCTTGGAACCCTCTTGGACATCTGAGGAGGCTTCGATCCCACCTTGAGCATCCAAGGATGCTTTGACCCCGGCTCCACCTTGGGTGTTCCTGGAGCTGCCGGAACCCTCTTGAACCTCCAGAACACCTGAGGAGGCTTTGGAATCACCTTGGATATTCATGGGAGTCTTGAGACCCTCTTGAACGTCATTGGAGCCTCGGGGACCCTCTCGAGCATCTGAGGAGGCTTCGACTCCAGCTCCACCTTGGGTGTTCCTGGAGCTCTTGGCACCCTCTTGGACCCCCAGAACATCTGAGGAGGCTTTGGAACCACCTTGGATGTTGCTGGAGCCCTGGTGATGCTCTCGAACATCTGAGGAGGCTTTGGAACCGCCTTGGATGTTCCTGAGATCCTCCTGGATGTTCCCGGAACCCCCTTGGACCCCGGGAACCTCTGAGGAGGCTCCTCCCCCCTTGCCCCTCGCCCCCTTTTTGCGCCCCCCACCCCTGGGCGGCCCCGGCCTGACCCCCCCCCTGCCCTCCGCCGCCCTCCTGGCCCCGCGGGGCCCCAGGGGAGCCCCGAGCAGAGGAACCCCTCGCGGGGCGGGCGGTGGCTCGGCGGGGGGCAGCGAGCTCCAGGTGACCTCCAGGAGCCGCAGGGCGTCCTCGAAGGCGAACTCGCGCTTCAGCTCCAGCAGGAGCCACCGGTAGCAGAAGAGCAGATCGTGGGCGCCGCGTGCCGCCAGGAAGGCCCAGAACTCGGGGTCCGCGCGGCGCAGGAGGCGCCGCAGGTGGGCGAAGGCCCGCGAGAGCCCGCGGCCCCCCGGGCGGAACCGGGAGCGGAGGCGCCTCATGAGGGAGCAGAAGCAGAGGAAGGCCTGGGCCTCGTCGTCCAGGACGGCCAAGAGCGGCGCCGCCAGGTCCGACATCCCCTGGCAGTAGGAGAGCCGCGGGTGCGCCAGCGCGAAGGTCGTCAGCAGCGCCCACAGCGCCTCCAGGTGGGGGTTCCCCTCCTCGGGACCCCCGAAGTAGGGGTGCGAGCGGTCGGTGCGAACCACGTCCTTGCGCACCGCCGCGGCCACCAGCCAGGCTGCCTCGGGGCACAGCCCCCCCGAGCCCCCCCATGACGCTGCCCCGATGGACCCCGACCCCGGCACTGCCCCCCCCGACCACCCCACTGCCCCCCCAGCTGACCCCTCCACTGAGCCCCCTGCCCCAACTGACCCCGGCACTGCCCCCCCCAGTGCCCCCCCTGATCCCCCCCCTAACCCTGCCCCAACTGATCCCGGTAACACCCCCCCTGCCCCCTCCACTGTCCCCCCTGATCCCCTCCCCTCCCCTGCCCCAACTGACCCCGGTACCGCCCCACCTTCCCCCACCCCTCCTGACCCTCCTGTCCCCAACCCCTCTGCCCCCGCCACTGCCTCCCCCGACTCCCCTATTGACCCCCCCACTGCCTCAACCATCTCCGTCCCCGCTGAGCCAACTGACCCCATCCCCCACACCCCTTCCCCCCTCTCCCTCGCCTCCCCCAGCCCCCCCAGCGCCCCCAGCCCCGCCCGCGCCGCCAGGAGGGCCTTGAGCTCCTCGTACTCAGCCGCCTTCAGGCGCAGGTGCTGCAGCCGCTCCTGCCCCGAGAGCCCCGCGGGGAACACGTTCAGCAGGTACCGCCAGACCACCTGGGGGGGGACAGTGAGGAGGGGCACTGGGAGGGGACTGGGAGGCACTGGGAGAGAGAATTGGCGTGAGGAGGGGGAACTGGGACCACTGCAAGGGGACTGGGAGGCTACGAGGGGACTGGGAGCACTGGGAAGTGATTTAGAAATCACTGGGAGGGGAATGAGAGGGACTGTGAGGACACTGAGATTACTGGTTGAGAGAACTGGCATGAGGAGGGGAAACTGGGAGCACTGGGCAGGCACTGGGAGGGCACTGGGAGGGCACTGGGAGGCGCAGGTGCTGCAGCCACTTCTTCCCTGAGAGCCCCCGCGGGGAACACGTTTGAGGGGCAGGGAGAGAAGGGGAACTGGGGGGGCTGTGGGAGGGCACTGGGATAACTGGTCAGGTACTGGGGGTAATGGGGGAGATCAGGGGTAACGGGGGGGTTAAGAGGTAACTGGGGAGGGAATCAGGGGTAACTGGGAGCATGCTGGGATAACTGGTCAGGTACTGGGAGTAACAGGGGGGGATCAGGGGCAACGGTGGGGGATCAGGGGTATCTGGGAGGGCATCAGGAGTAACTAGGAGCATGCTGGGGTAACTGGTCATGTACTGGTGTAACTGAGGGGAGCAGGAGCCGCACCTTGCGCAGTCCAGGCTCGACGCCACCATGGAACACACGCAGTCGCAGCGCTCGGGGCCGCAGCAGCCGCCCCCCCGGGCCCAGGAACCCCCGGAGCTCAGCGTCACCCAGGGGGGGGCAGGGGGGTGGCGGGGGGGGGCCCTCGGGCCAGGCCAGAGCTCTTGCCAGCGTCCGGCCCACCTGTGGGGAGAGGGGACAGCGGCACTGGGAGCACTGGGAGGGACTGGGAGGGGGCTGAGGGGGGACTGGGAGGGGATGATGAGGACTGGTGGAGACTGAGGAGGCTGGGGGGACCCTGGGAGGAGGACTGGGAGGGGCTGGGGGGGACTTGGGAACTTGGGAGCACTGGGAGGGGACTGTGAGGTGACTGGGGGGCACTGAGAGGGGATTTGGAATCAGTGGGAGTGGACTGGGGAGCACCAGGAGGTGACTGGGGGGCCACGGGGAGGGGGCTGGGAGGAGACTGGGTGGGGCTGGGAGGTGACGGGGCACTGGGAGGGATTGCGAGGTGACCAGGGAGCTCTGGGATGGGACTGGGGAGCACTGGGAGGTGACTGGGAGGTGACTGGGAGGCACTGGTTCCCACCTGGGCCAGCAGGGCCTGGGTGAGGGGCAGCGCGGCCGCCAACAGCGAACGGCGCTCGGGGGCCGGGGGGGGCTCAGCCGCTGCCGCCTCCCGGGGACTGATGATGTCCCAGTCCTCAAGCGCAGGACCTGCAGAACCGCAGCCCCTGAGACCCCCTGGCAGCCACTACCACCCCCCAGCTGCAACTGCAACCCCTGCAACTCCCGAGCTGCAACTCCCGAGCTGCAGCCACTGCAACCCCTGCAACCACAACCCTTGAGCTGCAACTGGTGCAACCTCATCCCCAGAGCTGCAACCACAATCATGCAACCCCTCAGCCGCAACCGCTGCAACTGCAACCCCTGTGACCCCTGAGCTGCAACTACAACACTTGAGCTGCAACCACAACCCCCGACCTGCAACCCATCAGCTGCAACTGCTGAGCTGCAATGCCTGCAACTGCAACCCCTGAGCTGCAACCCCTGTGACCCCCAACCTGCAATCATGACCCTCGAGCTGCAACTGCAACCCTGACCTGCAACCCCTCCGCTGCAACTGCTGAGCTGCAACCGCTGCAGCCACAACCTGAGCTGCAACTCCTATGACCCCTGAGTTGCAACCACAACTCTTGAGCTGCAACCCCCAAACTACAACCACAACCCCTCAGCTGCGACCGCTGAGCTGCAACCACTGCAACCCCCGAGCTGCAGCCCCTGCAGCTGCACTCCCCAGATCCCCCTGCTATCACGCACTCTCGGGGGGGGGTGGGCGCACATCGAGGCGCAGCTGCAGCGCGGGGCGGGCGCGGGCGAAGGCTGCAGCGAGGTCGCTGTCGCTCTGCAGTGGCACAAACGCCTCCTGCCCCGACGTGTCGTGCGCGGCAAAGCTCACGGAGAAGCTCTTCTTCCTGGTGGGGGGTAAAGGGGTGAGGGGGGGGAATCTGAACCCCCCCAGGGGGTCGGTGGTGGGGTGGGTGGGAGCTCAGAGCCCTAGGAGATCAGGGGGTGGGGGGAGCTCTGAACCCCGCCAGGGGTGTGGAGGGTGGGTGGGGTGTGTTCAAGGAGAGGAGGAATCTGAGGGTGAGGGATTCCCCCCAGTAAATTGGGGTGATGGGGGCTCGGGAGGGTCCTAGGTGGTTTGGAGAGGTTCTTGGGGGGGGTCAAGGGGGTCTCAGGGGGTCCCTGTGCCCCCCCTCACCCCTGCAGGTCGAAGGCGCGCGCCAGGATGTGCTGCAGGACATCCAGAGAGGTGATCTGGGGGTCGACTGCGAAGGAGCGGAACTCGGGGGGCTGCAGCCCCTCACTCTTCTGGGGGGGCAGGAGAAAAGGGGGGTTCAGAGCCCCAAACCCCACTGCCCATGCACTGCCCCTGCCCCCTCCAGAGTGACCCTGCCCCCTATGCAACTACTCTGCGAGGCCCCACCCCCACCCTTAACCCCGCCCCCAGAGGCCCCGCCCACCCACACTTAACCCCGCCCCAGAGGCCCCACCCCTCTACCTAGCCCTGCCCCATATCACACGCTCCACCCCCTTGCAGCCCCACCCTCTCCTTTAACCCCGCCTCCTTTCTTCTGCAGGCCCGCCCCCTCCCCACATCCCACCCCTCCCCTGCCAGCCCCGCCCCACTGCTCAAGCCCCACCCTCGTACTTAACCACGCCCCTTCCCCGCAGGCCACGCCCCTCACCTTCACGCGCACGCGCACCACCTCACTCTCCTCCTCCAGTGCAGAGGCCCCGCCCTCCGCGGCCGCCATGATGGGGGGGGGGGGGGGGGCGCCTTTCCGTGGCTCCGCCGCCTCCTCCTCCCAGGGACAGGGTTGTGACGTCACCGCCCTGACGTCACTCACAGCACTTCATTCCCCCCGCCTCCACCCCCATCTCCCTCCGCTTTCCCCGGAGCTCCGGCAGCTCCGCCGCGATCCTCCCAGTGCCTCCCGCACCCGGCGGCAACAAAACATCCGGGTCGGAGCCCGGAAGTGACGTCACCCCGGGGCAGGGCGAGCGCCCTCGGCAACACCAAATATGGCTCACAGGAAGTGTTTGAGTTGCTTTTATTGGGGGGGAGGGGGCGCATGCGAGGGGGGAGGGGGGACACGGAGGAGAAGGGGGCACAGAGAGTGGGGAAAGGGTGCACGGGGTGGGGGGGAAGGAGCCTCACGGTGGGGCCCCCCCCTGCCCCCCCTTGATCCGTGCAAGCTCCTCTGTCAATGCCTCCAAGTCCTGAGGAGGGCGGGGGGGGAGGAGAAGGAGTCAAAGACCACGCCTCCTCCCCAAACCACGCCCCATCAGAGGCCACGCCCCTCTCCCGTCTTGAAGCCCCACTCCTTCCCCAGCCACGCCCTTTTCTCTAGCCCCACCCCTTTCTCCAGACAACACACGCTCCTTAAGCCCCACCCCCCTCTGCAAGCCCACCCCCTTTCCCTAAAGCCCTGCCCCTTCCATAAGCCCCACCCCCTTTCAGGCCAGTCCCCTCACCAAGCCCCACCTTTTTTTGACACCCCATCTCACAGACCCCACCCCTTATTTGAAGCCCCGCCCCTCAAACCGCGCCCTTTATACCACACACTCTCACAGGCCATGCACCTTTGACCCCTTTCCATAACCCCCATCCCCTCCCCGGCCCCTGCTCCCTTCCCCAGGCCTCACCCCTTTTCTTGAAGCCCCACCCCCCTTTCCCAAGCCCCACCCCTGTCCCCCTGAAGCCCTGCCCACCCTGCCCAGGTGCAGGTTCTTTGTCAGCTGCTCCTCCAGAAGGTTCTGCAACTTCTTGTTCATCTCCCGCAGCCCCTCCTCACCGCGCCGGGGGGGACCTGGGGGGGTGTGGGGCACCGCGGCCTCTGGTGGGGAGAAAGGGGGTGGTCTGGGGTCAGCGAGAGGCAGGATAAGGGGGGGGGCAGGGAAGGTGCGGGCAGGGGTGTCACCAGGGCACAGGGGGTCTCCTGCGGTCAAAGGGAGGTGATCTGGGGGAGCCTGGAGGTGCGGGGGGCGCTGCCTCTCGGGAGGGAGAAGGTCAGTGGGGGGTCAGTGCGGGGGTCCCTGGGGCACAGGGGGAGTCCTGGGGTCAATGGGGGAGCCCAGGGGGGCCTCTGTGGCCTCTGGAGGGGGGAAAGGGGGGCATATGGGGTCAATGGAGGGGTTGGGGGGGCCGAGGGAAGTGTGAGTCATTGGGGTCCGAGGGGGGGGCAGCAGGGACTGGGGGGGTCCAGAGACACACAGGGGGTCAATAAGGGGTTGTGGGGGGGACTGTAGGGTCTTGGGGTGGCACAGGGGGATGCTGGGTCAGTGCAGGGGTCCTGGGGGGGGCACAGGGGGTCCTGAGGCAGTGAGGGGTGCTGGATGGGGGCACAGGGGGTTCCTGGAACAGTGTGGGGGTCCTGGAACAGTGTAGGGGTCCTGGGGGGGGCACAGGGGTTTCCTGGGTCAGTGGGGGTTCCGGGGGTCGCAGGGGGGGCTCTGACCCAGGCGGCTGTCACGCACGAAGCTCTGGATGATGGCGCTCTTGCGGCACAGATCCTCAGCCATGGAGGCGCTGCTGACCTCCAGGTGACGCACCTGGGGGGGGACGGGGGGGGCTGCCTGAAACCCTGGACACACCCCCCAACCACCTTGGATCTCCCCAGAATCCCCTCAGACCCCGGGATTCCCCCAGGTTCCTTCCCCTCCACCAGCCACTGCTCCTGCTGCCTTGGAACCCCCCAGGAGGGGGGGATCGGTGATTCCCCCAGGAGACTCCCAGCCCCCTGGACCCCCTCTGGACTCCCCCTGCCCCTCGACTCCCCCTGGGCTCCCAGGACCCCCCCAGCACCCCTTCCCTCACACCTTCTCCTCCAGCAACCACCGCTCCTGCGGGCTCTGCACCCCAAAAGGAAGGATGGGTGGGTGATCCCCCTGCACCCCCCAGCTCCCTGGACCCCCCAAGACCCCTCCCAGCCCCTAGATGTCCCCAGGACCTGTCCCAGGACCCCCCCCTCACCTTCTCCTCCAGCAGCCACCGCTCCTGCTGGCTCTGCGCGAGGCGCTGGAACAGTTCGGCCACCTCGGCCGGGGAGAGGCCTCCCCCCCCGGGGACCCCCCCGCTGCCCCCCCCGGGGCTGCCCGAGCCCGACTGGGGGGGATGCAGGGCACAGGAGGCAGGGTCAGAGGGGAACACCCCTTCTGGCCACAGCCCCCTCAACCACATGGCTTAACATTCTTAGCCCCCCCCCCCCCCCCAGTAAACCACACCCCTCATTAAGCCACACCCTATTATACCCACTAAGCCACGCCCCTCCAAACGCTTCCCTCAGGCCCCACCCTCTTGCTGCGGGCCCACCTCCCCTTTCTCCAGGCCCCTCCCCCTCCCCGTGGACCCCGCGCCTCAAACAACACCCCCTCCCCATAGGCCACGCCCACCTTGGTGCTGCCAGGGGCAGAGCCGTCGCGGCCAAGGGAGGAGACGCTGCTGTTGTCGCCCCCCCGTCCCGGGGACCCCACCTCCAGCGCCAGCTCCTCCAGCCCTGGGCGGGGGGGGGGAGGCAAAAAGAGGGCTCAAGGGGGAGCTCCCAACCCCCCTGGAACCCCCCGAGGGCCCTGCCCTCCCCGCACCTCCAGCTCCAGCGCCTCCAGCTTTGGGTGGGGGCAAAAACGGGGGAAGAGTTGCCAGGGGGGACCCCTAAAACCTGGGACACTTTCCCCCCGCTAAAACAAAGGACACAGAGATCCAACAGCTCCCCCAGAACCTGGATCCCCCCCAGCACCCCAAAAGTCCCCCTCAGAGACTCAAACCCGTCAAAAAGAAGGACTCATGCATCCAGGAGCTCCCCCGAACTTCCCCAAAAAGCAGTCCTCACGTCTCCAGAGTCCCCCCCAAAACCCAGCAGCCACCCGCAAACCCCAGAAATCCCAGGACCCCCTCAGACTCCCCCTGGCCCCCTCCCCTTCACCGGTTCGGGCTCGGGTTGGCGCCAGCAGCTCCTGCAGCCTCTCCTGCAGCCGATCCCCGCGGCGCCGCTCCAGCTGCAGCTGCCGCTTCAGGTCCTTCAGCTGGGACACACACACACATGAAATTGGGGGAGTCAAGGCCAGAGGGACGCCCCAAAACCCAGGGAATCCCCCCTCAAGTCTCACCGCAGCGCTGCCTTTCTTCTCCAGGATGCGCTGCCCATCCCGCACGTCCTTCAGCTCCTGGGGGGGCAAAGGGGGGGCTTGGGGGGGTCCTGGGGAGATTTGGGGGTGCTGGGAGGGGTCGCAGAGAGGTCCTAGAGAGGATTAATGGGGTGCTGGGGAGGGGCCTTGGGGAGATTTTGGGGCTTTGGGGGGGGTCCTTGTGGATCTGGCGGGGAAAAGGAAGGGTCCCAAAGAGAATTTGGGGGGCTGTGGGGTCCTGGGAGGATTTTGGGGGTGCTGAGGGGGTCCTGCAGGGATTTGGGTGTCTCAGAACGATGGCGGGGTTGCTTTGGGAGGACCCTGGGGTGGATTTTGGGGTGAGTCAGGAGGGTTTTGGAGTCCCTGAGGGGCCGTGGGCAATGGGGGTGTCCCTGGGGTGGGTTTTGGGGTGAATCAGGGGGGTTTTGGGGTACCTGGCGCAGCGCTCGCCCCTCGCTCTGGTGCTGCTCCCGCTGCCGCTCAGCTTCGCCCAGCGCCGCCTGCAGCTCCTGCACCTGCGCCTGGGGGGGCATATGGACACTTATGGGGCACCTATGGGAGGCACGGGACTCCCAGGCACCCCCCTAGGTCCCTATGGACCCCACAGATCCCTATCCTCCTCCCCCCCAGCCTGTATAGGCTTTTATAGACACCCCCCCCAGCCCTTATGGACCCCATAGGTCCCCCACGGCCCCTATAGGCCCCCCAGCACCCCCCTCCCCAGCCCCTATAGATCTCAATAGCTTCCCCATGCCCTATAGATTCTAATGGCTCCCCCATCCCCTATAGATTGTAACGACTCCCCCCATCCTCTATAAACCCCATAGGGCCCCACAGCCCCCCCACGCCACCCCTGTAGATTCCTATAGCTCCCCCTATGCCCTATGGGCCCCCCCCCAGCCCATATAGATCCCTATGGCCCCCACCCAGCCCCACAGATCTCCATACCCCTACCAGCTCTTATGTATTCTAATTCCCCCCTGATCCCCTACAGGCCCCATAGACCCCTATAGTCTCCCTACAGATCCCTCCAGCCCCCCCATCCCCTACAGACCCCCATAACCCCTCAGCCCCTGTAACCCCCCCGCACCTGGAGCCGCTCCTGCGTCGCCATCCCTCGGCGCTCCTCATCCTGGCGGCGCCGCTCGCTGCCATCGCGCTCGGCCTCGGCCGCCGCCACGGAGAGCTGGAGCTGCGAGCACAGCTGGGGGACAGAGGGGTATGGGGGGCACAGGGGAAGAGCGGGGACACGGGGGGAGGGGGGACACGGGGAGTGGAGGTCATGAGGGGGACACACGGAGACAGGGGTGACACGGGGGCACAGGGAGGACACAGGGGCATGGGGGGGACCGGGGGGGGACGGGGGACAGGAGGGACACGGGGGGACAGGAGGCGACACGGGAACAGGGGGGACACGGGGAGACACAGGGAGACAGGAGGGCACAGCGGGGAGAGGGGGGACACGGGGGGGGACAAGGGAAGCCACAGGGAACCCACATGGAAGCCGCGTCCTGCGTGCCCAGAACACGCAACCTTGGGCACCTTGGGGACCACCAAAGCCCCCCGGGACCCCCCCAAACTCCCCCCAGGACCCCAATTCTCCCCCCTAGGACCCCAAAGCCCCCTGCACCCCTCAAAGCCCCCCAGGACCCCCCAACCCCCTCAGAACCCCTGTCCGAAATTCCCCCAAGCCCCTCCACCCCCTGCCCCAGGCCCCCCCCAAACATCCCAAATCACCCCAAGGTGGCCCCCAAGGAACCCCCGAAACCCTGAAGGACCTTCCAAATCCCCCCAAAACCACCCCAAGGTGCCGCCCGCCGCACACATCCCCCCCCCCTCCCCCCCCCCGATCTTCAAATTCCCCAAGGTGCCCCTCCTAGGGTCCCCCAGAGCCGCCCCAACCTGCGCAGCTGCCTCCAGCTCCCGGTGCAGCCGCTGGTTCTCAGCCCGGAGCTGCTCCCCCTCGGTCCTGGGGGGCACGGGGGTGGGCTTGGGGGTATTCCCCAGCATTTTGGGGGGGGGTCTCAAGCATTGGGGGGGAAGGTGTCTTCGATATTTGGGGGGGCATTTTTGGGGGAGTAAAGACATTTGGGGGGGACAAACGAGTTTAAAAAATCCCCAAGTGTTTGGGGGGGTCTCAGGTGTTGGGGGGAAGAGTCTTCGATATCTGCAGTGGGGGGGGGGGGTTGGAGGGAGGGGGAAGGCTTTGGGGGGCTTTGCGGGGGCAGAGGAGTTCGGGGGAGTGTTTGGGGGGTTGTGGCGCTTGCAGAGGGGGGGCCAGGATTGTGGGGGGGGTCCTGGGTATTTTGGGGGGTCCTCAGAGTTTTGAAGGGAGCCTTGGACATATGGGAAGGAGTCTCAAGCATTTTAGGGGGGCTCCCAGAACTCCGAGTGGGACATTTTGGGGGCTCCTCAGTGTTTGGGGGGGTCCTGGGCATTTGTGGGGTGGTCCCTGATGTTTGGGGGGGCCTTTGTGGGGGGTTCCTCAGACATTTGGGGGGTGCTTCTAGTAATTGGGGGGCATCTGGGGGGGTCCACAGCACTTTTTTTGGGGGGGTCTCAGTGTTTTGGGGGGGTTTCCAGGATTTAGGGGCTCTCCAGGTGTCTGAGGGGAGGGGTCCTGGGAGTTTGGGGGGGTCCCAGGTGTTCTGGGGTGCTCCCTCCCCCCTCCCACCGTTGCTCCTTGTCCAGTGCCTCCTTCTCCTCCTGCAGCTGCACAAAACTGGGGGAAAAATAGGGGGAACTGAAACCCCATTCTGCCCCAAAATCAATTTGGGGGGAACGAGGGGGAGGGGGGGCTCTCACCTCTCCTGCTGCTCCTTCAGTTGCTTCGACAGCTTTGGGCAGGGGGAGAACAGTTATTGGGGGCCTAGGGAGCACCCCCAGACCCCAAACCCTCCCAAAGACTCCAACCCGCCCGAGACCCCACCCCCCCTCCAAGACCCCCCAAAACCCCCCTAGAAATCCCCAAAACACCCTAAAGACCCTTCAAAATACCCTCCAGGACCCCCCAACCCCCCCCAGACCTGTGCAAGAGACCCCATATCCCCCCCAAACTCCCCTGAATCCCTCTCCCCACCCCCAAAATCTTGAGACCCTCAAAGCACCCCTAAAGCGCCCCCTGAACCCCCCAGGACCCCCCAGACTCCCCTGACTCCTGCAGAACCCCCCCTCCCCTTTACCTTGGCTACCTCCTCCTGCAGCCGGGCAACCTCGGCCTGAGAGAGACCCCGTGAACTCCCCTGAACCCCCAGCCCCCAACTAACCCCCCCAGACCCCCAGTGCAACCCCTGAACCCCCACCTTGACAACCCCTCCCAGTCTCCACCGATCCCCCTGAGCCCCCAGACTCCCAGTGTCCCCCTCACAGCCCCCCAACCCCCCAGTGCCCCACATAGCCCCCCCAAACCCCCAGTGCCCCCCCACAGCCCAACCCCCCAGTGCACTCCCGTAGCCCCTCCTGAACCCCCAGCCCCCCATACCCCCCAAACCCCCATTGCCCATCACAGCCCCCCGACCCCCAGTGCCTCCCCACAGCCCCCCCCAAATCCCCCCTGACCCCCACAGCCCCCTAAAGCTCCCCCTGAAACCCTCAGGACACCCCCAAATCCCTCCCAGACCCTCCCCCAGAAGACCCCCCCCCTTACCTTCGCCACCTCCTCCTGCAGCCAGGCAACCTCAGCCTGAGGAAGACCCTGTGAGCCCCCCCAAACTCCCAGCCCTCACCAAACCCCCAGACCCCACTGCCCCCCTCATAACCCCCTCAGCCCCCCAGTGCCTCCCCGGCTCCTCAAACACCCCACAGCCCCCCAGTGCCCCATCCCAAACCCCCAGTGCCCACCAGCTCCCCCTCAGCCTCCCATAACCCACAGACCCTCAGTGGCCCCCCCAGCCCCTCCCACCCGCTCTGAACGCCCAAGCCCTCCCAGACCCCCAGGTGGCCCCCCCAGCTCCCACAGCCCCCTCCCAACCCCCCGAACCCCCCCAGTGCCCCCCCCCATACCTGGCCAGGTAAGTCCCTGGTGGCAGCGTCGCCCCCCGCCCTCTCCTCTCTCAGCAGCTCCTGGGGGGGCTCTTGGGGGGCTGCAGGGGGGGGTCAGACCCACAGCCCTCCCCCCTCAAAACCCCACAGGGACCCCCAGAGCCCCTCCCTTAAAGCCCCCAACACCCCCTAACCCCACGGTAACTCCCCCGGGCCCCTGGCACACACACGCACACACCCCCCCCCCGCCAATCTCCTCAAAGAGCCCCTGGGACTCCCCCGCAAACTGTTCTGACCCCCCACATCCCCAGAGCCCCCCCAAAAGCCCCAGGGACCACCAGAACCCCCTCTCAAAGATCCTCCCAGGCCTCTGGGACCCCAACAGCCTCCCCAAACCCCTCTGCCCCCCCCAAAACCTCCAGGCCCTCCCCCAAAGCCTCCAAGCCCCCCCCAAACACCCTGAGCCCTCCCCCCCCACCCAACCACTCCCTCACCATCTGCAGGGTGTGGGGGGGGCCCACTGTCCCCACCATCCCCATCCTGAGGGGGCTCTGGGGGTCCTGGAGGGTCTTGGGGGGGTCCTGGAGGGTCTTGGGGGGGTCCCGGGGCACCTCCCCCCTCTCTCAGCCGCCGATTCTCCTCCTCCAGTGCCTCGATCTGTGCACACAGCTGGGACCCCCCCAAAATCAGGACCCCAAGCCCCCAGGGATCCCCCTAGACCACTCCAAGGACCCCCATACCCTCTCACACCCCCAAAAGACCTCCCCAGACCTCCGTCCTCCCCCCACCCCCTAAATAAAAACCCAGAGCTCCTGTAGGGACACTGGGGACCCCAATATGACACCAGGGACCCCCCCAAAATGACCTTGGGGACCCCAAAGATAACATTGGCTACTGGAGCAGCACTGGGGACTCCAAGGGTGGGAACACGGACCCCGAGGACCCCCATAATTCGGTGGGACCCCCCAAAATGACACTGGGGACTTCCCAAGGACCCCCTAATGGGGTGGGACCCCAAAAAGATCCCAGGGACCCCCCCCAAGTGACACTGGGGACCTCTGGTGCATTCATAGGGACCCACAGAGTGTCATTGAGGACACCTAGAAGCCCCTAAGTGGGCACTGAGGGGGCCGAGAGTGGCACTGGGGATGCCCAGAAACGCCTACGAGAAGCAGGGATTCCCCTAAATGACAGCAAGGACCCCCTGGACCCCCCCTTAATAATAAGGGACCCCCAAAATGACATTAAGGATCTCAGAGAGAGAACCAGGGACCCCCAGAGCATCAATAGGGATCCCTGGGGTGGCACTGGGAGGGCTCAGGGTGGCACTGGGGAGGTCAGGATGGCACAGGGTCCCCTGGGGGGGCTGTTTTGGGGTGTTCCCCCCCTCACTTTTCCCAGCTCCCTCATCAAGGTGCTGTTCTGCAGCCGGAAATCATCCTCTTGGCTCTGGAGCTTCCCCTGGAGCATCCGCGTCTCCCCCAGCAGCGCCTCCACCTCCTGGGGGGGAGGGGGCAAAACAGGGTGAGACACCCCCGCCAACCACCCCCAGGCCCCCCAGCCCCCCCCCCCCCCCGAACCCACCTGGGCTTTTTTGCTTTTACTGAGTGCCTGAAAAACAAAAGAGAGGGGAAAAAATGGGGGTCACATATGGAAGAGGGGTCACATAGGGGCAGGGGGGCCCCCAGACCACACAGGGCAGTCACATTAGGATGGGGACAGTCATAGAGGGTCCCAGGGGGTCTCCCCACCACCACCTTGTTGGCCTTGGCCAGGTCCCTGTCGAGCGCCTGCACCCGTACCCGGAGCCCCGAGAGCTCTGGGGAGGGGGAAAGGGGGGGGTCAGCACCCACCAGAGACCCCCCCAGACCCCTCCCCAACCCCCCCAGACACACAGATCCCCCCCCAACCCCCTCAAACACCCCAGCCCCGCTGAGAACCCTCCCCGACCCCCCAAAGCCCCCCTGAACCCCCCAAATCCAGAGATCCGCCCCCAAAACCCCCCACATCCAGAGACCCCCTCCACAACTCCCCAGACGCCCCCAGATCCAGACACCTCACCCCACCTCCCTAGCCCCCCCAGAACCCCCCCGGCCTAAAGATCCCCTCCACCCCAACCCCTCCAGCCCCCCCCCAGCCCCAGACATCCCCCCCCCAGCTCCCCGATCCCCGCCCCCCCTCCCCCCCCCCCCCCCCAGCTCCCCGATCCCCGCCCCCCCTCCCCCCCCCCCCCCCCCCTACCCGCCCCGTTCTTCCTCAGCTCATCCGACAGCCGGTAATTCTCGCTCCGCAGCTCCAGCAGCTGCGCCTGGGAGGGGTGGGGAGGGCGTTGCGAGGAGGGGGTTCCAGCACCCCCATCCTCCCCCACCAACACCCCCCCCCCCCCCACCTGCATCCGCTGGAACTCCTCGTCTGACAGCGCCTCCGCCATCTTGGAACCGGAAGTGAACAGGAAGTAGCGGATCGGAAGTGCTGGGTGAGTTTATCTCCCCCTTCCC